>CAIGRP010089220.1:0-20729 GCA_903798385.1 Fraxinus cuspidata
ATAAAGTGTTATGGGTTCCATTGCCAAATGTACCACGTTAAGATCCAAAAGAAACTTCTTGAACCATACAACTTCTTTAGCAACTTAACAAGCGGCTATATATACTGCCTCCATGATGTAATCAATAATACAAGATTGCTTGATACTCCTCTATACCATGGCTCCACTTCCTAGTGTAAATACTAAACCCGATGTAGACTTCCTAGAGTCATGATCTAATTGAAAACCGAAATCAGTATATCCAATAAGATTCAGATCATGTCCTGAATAGACAAATTCTAACACGCGAATAATAGAACGTAAATTCATAATTTCATTACAATATACTTACTACAAAAAGGGCATCAAACTAACAATCTCCCACTTGCCCTTTTAAAGTATATGTGACATATCAATAATACCCATCCTCTCAAGATGCTCAACAAAAACCTTAGCTGGTAAGCTCTTGGTGAACGGATCTGCAAAATTATCTAGCTTATGCAATCTTGTTGACCGTTAGTTACGTCTCCTCGATGAACAATCTTTCTAACAAGGTGGTATTTTCTCTAATTGTGCTTACCAGGCTGATGACTCATTGGTTCTTTAGTATTGGCAACCGCTCCACTATTATCATAATAAAGTGTTATGGGTTCCATTACCAATGGTACCAAGTCAAGGTCCAAGAGAAACTTTTTGAACCATACAACCTCTTTAGCAGCTTCACAAGCGGCTACATACTCTGCATCCATGGTGGAATCGGCAATACAAGATTGCTTAATATTCTTCCATACGATTGCTCCACCTCCCAGTGTAAATACTGAACCCGATGTGGACTTTCTAGAGTCACGATCGGATTGAAAATCAGAATCAGTATACCCAATAAGATTCAGATCATGTCCTGAATAGACAAGCATATAATCTCCCGTTTTCTGAAGGTACTTGAGTATATGCTTTACCGCTATTCAATGTTCTGGTCCTAGATTAGACTGATAATGACTAATAATAACCACAACATAACAAATATCCGATCTAGTGCAAAGCATAGCATAGATGAGACCTCCCACAGTTGAAGCACAGGGAACATTCTACATGTAATCCATCTCCATTGGAGTCTTGGGAGAATGCTCTTTAGATAAATGATTTCCATGTCTTAAAGGATGTTGTCCCTTTTTGAAATTTTGTATTGCGAATCTAAATAATATCTTGTCAATATATGAAGTTTGGGATAATGCTATCCATCCGTTTTTCCTTTCTCGTAAGATTCGGATTCCCAAAACATAACTAGCTTCTCCCAAGTCCTTCAAATCAAATTGATGTGACAACCCCTACATCATTTCAAATTAGAATGTTATCACATAAAGAATCAGAAAAACTACTTTCTTCCCTTACAAACTCTTGTATACACAAGGTTCATCTAGATTTTGGTCAAAACCTAGTTCTTAATGGTACGCTTGCTCAAGTCTATAAAAGGACCTATACAACTTGTAAATTTCATTTCATGACTTTCTTTCACGTACCCCCATGTTACATCATGTAGATAGACTGTCAAGAAGTCTATTTAAAAATGCTGTCTTGACATCTATTTGTCAAACCTCATAATCATTATAGGGGCAATGGATATATGGCCACAAGTGAGAAGGTTTCTTTGTAGTCGATACATTCTCTTTGGGTAAAACCCTTTGACACTAGCCTTACTTTGAAGGTTTCAACCAACCTATCGATACCTCTTTTCCTTTTATAGACTTACTAGCACCCTATAGGTTTGACCCCATTAGGTTCATCCACAAGATCCCAAACCTTGTTGGAATACATAGATTCCATCTCTAAGTTCATGACATATTTTCATGATTTAAATTATACATCCTCCATAGCTTCTTTAAATGAAGTGGGATATTCTTCTTTCTTAGTAGAGATCGCTTGATATGAATCTCCATAGAGCAAGTACCTAGAAAGTGGTCTCACAACCCTCCCACTACGAGTAATAGTTAAAGGTGCCTAATCGTCCTGTCTAACCAATGATCATTCCTCTCCACCTATTGCTTGGTCATGTCCTTGCTTCGGACCAACCTCCTCATTATCCCCATCGTGAGGGGCATGTGGAGGTACACTAATGGGTGCCTCATTCTTTAATACCTCTAGTTCTATTTCTCCATGAGGGTCTGTGGACATCACTTGCTCATTTACCTCATTCGCAATCATTGGTTCCATAGGAGGTTCCCAAGTCATCATTGTTGGATTCTATGCAAAAATTTGGAACCAAGTTGTTTGAACTATGTTTTAACACCTCTTCCAATAGAATCGTACTAGTAGACTTGTATTCTTCTATATATTTGTCATCTAAGATGGTTGCATTTGTACTAACAAATACCTTCTTATCTAGAGGACTATAGAAGGACACCCCCATATTCGAATGCGGTGTATATTAGGTTTGCACCCATTCCACAATTCAAGAGGCGTCTTGGGAACTGATTTAGATGGTATTAAATTCAAGATGTAAATGGCTGATTGTAGTATGTATTCCCAAAAGAAAGTAGGCAATGATGAATAACCCATCATTGATCTTACCATATCTAAAAGAGTTCAATTTATTCTTTTCGAGATACCATTCTGTTGAGGAGTCCTTGGTGCACTCAGTTGGGACAATATCCCATCATTTGATAAGTAGACCTTAAACTCTTAGGATAGATATTATCCACGTCAATTGGATCGAAGGGCCTTGATACTCTTTTCTAGTTGTTTCTTAACCTCCATCAGAAGCTCCTTGAATTTCTCCAAAGCCTAGAATTTGTGAGACATAAGGTATACGTATCCGAATTTAGAGAAATCATTTATAAAAGTGATGAAGTACTCATATCCTTCTCTAGCCAGAGTATTATTGGGACCACAAACATTGGAGTGTACCAAATCTAAAACTTCTTTAGCTCTTAGTCCTTTTACCTTAAAAGGTCTTTTGGTAATCTTTCCTTCTATACATGATTCACAAGTTGGTACGAATTCCACCTCTAACTTATTTAAAGGTCCATCCTTCACCAATCTTTGAATCCTATTTAGATTAATGTGACCTAGCCTAAGATTCCATAAGAGTATTTCAATAGTACTAGATAACATCTTTCTTTTGCTAGTAGTAGTAGTAGTAGTAGTGTTATATATAGAGCTAATCACAGGACTTAAGACATAGAGACTATTAAACATATGACCTAAACATATAACAAATTATTCAACTTAATAATCATTATAAAATGGGTAAAAACTACCGAATAACCAACACGATATAAAAGTACAATGAAACCAAGTTCTGTGTAAGTTTGGGAACATAATAACAGTTATCCAAAATCAAATGTCTACGATTTTCAAAATATAAAGTAAAAGCGCCAACAACTTTGACAGACACTACTGCTTCTGTGCCAACTCTAAAAGTGTACTTCCCTTCACCGAGGATCTTAGTTTTCTGGAACCCCTACAATGAATTGCAAACACGATTAGTGCTCTAGAATCTACAGTCCAAGTATAATCAACCACTACACGTGACTCAATGAATAGTGTATTGCATTTAACTTGCTTTCCTTAGCTAGGTGATATGGGCAATTCCTCTTTCAATGACCATTTTGTCCACAAGTAAAACACTTGCCCTTTGATTTATCATCGATAGTAGTTTTCTTCCATTTTGTCTTGCTATCTTTCTTTATTTCTTTTTGTTTGGCATCTTTCTCTTGTTTCCTCCCTTGCCACCATAAGGCTTAGGATGAGAGGGTTCGGCTGCCACAATTAAAGTATTTCCACTTCTGGCTTTCAGAACAGTTCAACGTTTTGGAGCTTTCATTAATTTTATCAGAGACGTGTCCATCTTGTGTAGATTATAATCAATTATAAACTATGAGAACATTTCAGGGAGAGTCTTAAGAACAATGTCAATCTACGTCTCGAAATCAATATCAGCTCATAAAACCTACGCAGTGACCAATCATAGTTAACATATGATTCCTCACAAATGTGGCTGATTTCATGTGTATGTTCATAATTGCCCTAATGGAAGCTTGTCTAGCTTGTTGGCTTTGATGTCCAAACATCTCTTGAAGATTTTCCATTATGTCAAAAGCATTTTCCATGTTCTGATATTTCTGTTGCACTACATTTGACAGGATGCCAAGATGTAGCAATGGGTCATATCATCAGAGTGATGCCACTTTTTATATGCAGTTTTTCAAGATTCTGTGGAATCATGTTTAGAGGATTCAGGACAAACTTTAGTGAACACAAATTTGTGTTTTTCAGTGGTAAGAATAATGTTAAGATTTTTTTTTTCAGTCAACATAGTTTTTTTTCCCACAAGTTAGTTTTTGTTAAGTATCACTGATAATTGATTAAACGATATTTTTCTATAAAATTAATGATTCACGTATTAATAAAATGAACAATAATATTTGTATGATGCATGTATATGAGTATGCAAATATAGATCCAAAACTACATTTTCAATCAAAGACCTTAAACCCTTAAACTTTTAACACGACTTCTATAAAAGGTCAATGTAGTTGCCGACAAGGTTTGGATCCCCTACTCATTTTATTTTTTGTTGGAACCTTCTATAGAAAGTCCTTCAAAAACTTCATATACAAGTGTAATAACAACCCCCTTTAATTTTAAAATATCCAAAATGTATAAGATGTTCTCTATAGGATAATCACCTCATTATTCCAATTTAAAAATATTAGATTGTAAGATCCAATTTCAGTTAATCTAAAGTAACGTAGTCTTCCTATATGGAGACCGATGTAATTTGATACTAGACATGTATTTTAATAACAAATTAGATGATAGAGGATGCCGCGTGTTTATACATGCCATAAACCCTCTCCCACTTATTATTATTTGAACCATTGGGTATTCATTTAATAATTAATCGACCAAATATAAACAATTATAATGTCACTAAATTATTAAATAAAATTTATTTAACCACTTCTAACTAATTTAGAGTGATGAAAAAAAATTATGTAACACCATTGCATATGAATTTAGTGCACTGGGTGGTGTTTCCTTTGATCTACATGACAAGTGATAATCATACATTTATTCATCATTCATAGAGCGATAAATGAAATAATTAAATGAATTATAGTCACTTATGGCTCATTCTAAGAATCAAAATTACAATAAGAATTAAAGAATTTTATTGGGCCACTTTCCGACCCAATTCATCAATTTCCTTGTAGTCCAAACAATTCAATATCCAAAATGTGGGTCAATTTAATTTTTGAATCCCAATCTTTAAAACAAAAACTCTCATCCAACAAGATTGACCCAAGTCTCAAAGAAAAGCTTAAAACCTTAAAATTGAATCCCAATCTTTAAAACAAAAACTCTCATCCAACAAGATTGACCCAAGTCTCAAAGAAAAGCTTAAAACCTTAAAATTGAACCCTAATTTGACAAATCTTAGCATCATCATCAATGAACCAACCCCACCACTTTTTTGGTGACAAAACCGACCACCCCAAAAGAAGCCACCATGGTCGCGGTCCCCGGCTACAATTGCTGCGGTCGGCAACAACCTATGTTGCTTTCGGCCACAGCGGTTGCCGTCACTCCAGTCGCGGCCGTTGCCGCTACCACTTGATGGTTCCACCATGAATTTCCCTCCTTTTGTCCTATTTCTCTTTTCTTCCATATTTTCAACCAACACCTCCATAGCCACGAGTTTTTCATCTCGAAAACACCAATTCTCCAAAGAAAAAACAGCAACATAAGAGATATTTGAAGCCCAAAAAAGACATAATTTTCTCTTGATACACAAGTGTAGAAATATAGACAATGAATACATAAAACCCTTGCGCTTTATGGCTTACAATGTTTCTAGAGAAAAGTGCAACAAATGATATAAATTACAATAATGGGAAGCAAAAAATTCTAGGGCCAAAAGTGATTATATATAAACATCTACTTTAAACATATAAAGCAATAAACATGTCAAATCAAATAATCTAACACCACCCATACTAAAAATGCATTTTATACTATTATTTAAAACTTAATCCTACCCAAAGCTCTTAATAACTATTTGCTATGATACCATTTGTTGGTTATTGGATTTAATCATCAGAAGAGGAAATTAATTTTCCTTTAAAGATTAAACCCAAGTGAATAATTGATCTTAGATCACCTTAAAATCATTGGATGATTTTTTTAAATCCTCGCACATAAAGTTGAGATGATAACCTTGAATGAGTTTTTAATGGCCTAGTTAAGTGCTTCATCCCTTAGATCTTCTCCATTGTTCTCTTTAGGTGTCTCCCTTTTTGGAAATATGAAAATGTGGCTAACCCTAAAATTTGTGTCCCCACAAAGGGCATATTTATAATGCTCAATTAGGTTTCATAATTGAATAAATTTTCTTGGACTTTATAGTTGTAGACCAATTAAGTAACACTTTTATTAGAACCAAGAGAGGGACGTAACCAGATTTACAAGACTTAAGCTCTAATAGATGTTTCTAATTGATTCGATTCTTAACCAATTGAGATGCATCTATTAATCTTGGCTTATTTTACCAATAAATCAAAATTGCACTCTCGAGTCGAGTAATAGTTATAAAAGCAAATTATGATCCATTAACAATATCCTCTGATTATCGTTCCACAAGTCAATCCCCGTTTGTCCATCAATATGTTGAAACCGACAAAATGACCGTTTTGTCTTTCAACATGTATTACTCTTTAAATCCCATTTTCATAAGGCAAATTTGTTATATTCAATTCAATAATGTAGTCAAATGTTCTTATCGTCGAACTGCTAAGCTCAGATTCAATTGTCAATAGAAAATACTTTAGAGCGAAGATAGCCTCATCATGATGATTGATGATTTCACTATCGCAAGTATACGATCTCTAACTGTTTTGGCTCAATTTCCAAAACACCAAGATTAATCTTTTAATTAAGACTTTACCCATTGGTACCTTAAAGAACTTGAACTATTAAAAGTACATTACTCGCTCAGGCGATATATTAAAACAATATATTATATATTTCAAAAATCAGGTGATAAATTAAAATAATATATCATATATTTATAAGATGTTATTATTATGAAATTTAGGAAAAAACCAATTTCACCAAAATCTCTATATACACAATTTCCTCATAATGATGCTATGGGTATAGGGAATTTTTCACAGAAAATGAACAGAATACACGCAACACGTGGATCCCGATGTTTTTAACAATATTTAATTCATTTGAGCCCGCCTCTTCATGTGAGAGAAATTCAAAATTCTGTAAAAAATCTGTACTTCCATCATTTTTCATTTCCCCAACCCACCATACCACCCCAATTCAACAAATATCTCTTTATACAACTTACCAATCAACCATACCCCCCCCCCCAAAAAAAATCTCACTCCAGTAGATCCTTCAAGTAGAACAATCAAGGAATCGGGTTCAATTGGGTTGTTTTAGTCGACATTGACAATCTCTATCATAGGAAGGCGAATGAGAGAGCTCTCGTTGGCAAGATTGAGATTCACAGGTGGTGTTCTCATCTTTCGTTTAGTGGACTTCGGAGAGTGTGAGGTTCAAAAAGAATAATAACACGGTGGTAGTGGTGGTGCAGTGAATAGTACAATTGGTGTGGTTTGCAGAGAAGTTTGGAGCGAAGAGGTTGAAAGCATTTGGATTTCTGGTTGTCATATGTTTGGTGGAACTCACAAAAACACAGGCACTCAATGAAAAGAATTTGTTGAGAAGATAAAAAATATTATAGCTACTGCATGCCAATGCTACAGATATTAGTTAATTGAGAAAGCAGATATAGAACAATGGCTACAACTAGAACATTAGACTAATATTAAGCTAATTTTTGTGTTTGTGAGGGCTGCTATAGTGTATTTGCTTTCATTTGTCTTTCTACTTCAGTTCTGTTTTCATTTTTTCATGTAAAAGATGGTAGGTTGCTTCTATTAGACATGATAGTAAATAAAAATCATGTCGTCAATGGTAAATACAGATATCTGAGTTGGGTGGAAGAATTGATTGAATTTGTGCCAATGAAAATGAAGTGGTTTGTTACTAGAAATGGTGTGATTTATTGGTGAGATGTGAAGCAAAAATTCAATGAAAATGGTGTGATTTGTAACTAATAGAAAATGTTGTGGTGTGTGCCAACAGAAATTAGTGATCGTGATCAGTTAATTGTATAATTTATGAATAATAAATTATGTGTGATCTATTAATTGTTTGATTTGTGACATCATATGTAATTGTTACCAATAAATTGTGTTGTATGTGATTGTGACCTTGCGTAATTGTGACCTATATATTGTATGATATGTGACTGCAATAGTGACGTGTTTAATTTCAATTATAGGTCACAACATTTATTCAATGTCACAAATTTGACCACTTGATTTTTGAATTTTTTTTCCACAAATTTGTTAATTATTATTTAGTTATTGAAGATAATTGGTTCTCTCACATCTTACTTTCACTCTCTTACAGATTTCTCAGATTCCAAGATCATTATTTTAAAAAAATAAAAAATTAGGTGGTCACATTTTGTGACCTCTTATCAAATTTTGTGACCTATATTTTAGTTAAATGAATCTCGAATGCAATAAGACAATTTATAGTGATGGTCACATGTCAAATCACACAAGGTCATACTCACAAAGGCACAATTTTAGGTCACAATTATAAATTTAATCGAAAATTACATGTTTCTATAGGTAAAAATTTTTTTAGTGATCATAAATTATCAAATTAATTGATCACAACTCATTTTTCAGTCATAAATTATTAAATTAATTTGTCATAACTTATTTATTTAAACACAAATTATCAAATTAATTGGTCACAATTTATTTATCGATCACAAAGACACACATTTAAAGCCACCGTTATAAATTTAATAATAGATCGCACATTTTTTAGATATTATATTTTTTTTTATAACAATTACACATTTTATTGATCGCCATTATCCAATAATTGGTCATAATTACCCATAATTGGCTATATTTCATCCAATCCATACCATCCCATTACCACCGGCGCCACCAAAAAAATTGTGTCTCCACCACCACGACCACCACCATCAAGTAGATCAACTCCGACGCACCACCACTAGCACCTCTACTCACGACCTCTACCAATCCATCAACTCCACAACCGCAAGCACCATCTATAGTCACGCTGTCACCATAATCACCACACATTCACGCCAAATCCAAAACCAACACCCCCACTTGACCCCACCTTATCGCACCAACTCAAATCCACAACACACACCTAAAATTTAAATCACTTCAATTCAACGTACAACTCCTGCTAATTTTTTTTGCTTTGCTACAGCTTCATCTTTTAATTTCTGAGAAAATTGTCGGAGCCTACTGGCAGAGATTTTGGTGCATAGTTGGTGACTGAGAAGCTGACATCGATGCTCGACATCGCTATTTCAATTCCAACAAATCCAGAAACGAAGTCATTGTCGAAATCTATGTTAATGAACGTTGTCAGTTGAACACCATGAATGATCATCATCCTTGAGATCAAGCATAACCTCAACAAACTCCTCGATCAGAATTATAGAACCTCCTTCACTATAGACTAACTTTTTCGATGGCCATCGTGTCATAGAATGATCACTGACATTCGTGTTATTTGGATTCTTCCATTTAATCCTCCCATAATAAAAAATCGTAGAAAATTGTGAAACAAATATGATCACATCAGTTAATTTTTCTAATGAACTCCAGAAATCCGAAGCGTATTTATATATGTTTATATAGAGAGAGTGAATATTGGCTCCCTCGATCTTAAGTAAGTTTACATAAACTAAAATTTAATATATATCAATGGTGGATGTAAATATTGGCTCCCTCGATCTTTCTATGTATTTAAAATGATTGTGTGGGACCATTGATTTACTGCACGAGTTAATGGGCTCAGATGGACTATATATATATAACAATGGTGGATGTAAATATTGGCTCTCTCGATCTTTCTATGTATTTAAAATGATTGTGTGAGACCATTAATTTACTGCACGAGTTAACGGGCTCAAATGGACTCTTAATTTTGTAGAAGGAATCTTATCTTTGAAAGTACTTATTGTTGTAGAGGATTTTTTTTCCCCCCTCATTTTCTGGTTTTCTCGACTTTCTTTTTAGCAAATATTTCATTAACATCACTATAAAATTACTACAGTATGTTGGAGGTGGTTTCTAGCTGTGGTGGCGCTATCACTTGAGTTGTTCCGATAGTGTTGGTGGAGAATAGTAACGGAGGGAGGCAAAGAGGTGACTGTTATATACACCAACACATACGTTAACAAATTGTAACAAGATTTAACCCAGAGTGTAAGCTACATAAACTGTAATTTTTTTTTTGATAACCGTGGATGTCCGGGCCGCTTGCGCGCACCTCGACTAATTCCACGGGGCCCTGAAATTTATGGCCGGGTACTCATCTCAGTGGCCCTGAGGGAACTCGAACTGGTGACCATTGGGGAGCAAACACAAGACCTAACCAATTGAGCAACCCTGCAAGGTTACATAAACTGTAATTTTCAAAGAGTTGCACATCAATTACCAAATATATTTGTTGACACAAGAAAAGACAAAGTCATATATACAGCAGAAAATATTTCAGCAAAAATTGATGTCCCTGTAAGACAATTTGTAGTAGCAAATGAATCTCAAACACGCCAGAAACGTCATCGACCAGTTAGTTCAAAAGACTCTATACCTCGAAAAAGAAAAAGTACAAGAGAAAAATTAACCAAAAATTTCAGAAGAAATAACATTAGAAAAGATTGATCAATCAAATATTGAAAATATAGTTCCTGAAGAACCACAAGTGTCTAAAAATAATGAGATTTTAATAAATCATATGTTATCTCATAAATTATGGGAAATAAATAATGTTGTTATATACAATATTTTCCCCTTTAACGTGACTCTTGATATTATGCAAAATGAAGATCCTGAACCACAGTCTATTAAAGACTATCAAAATAGAAATTATTAGCCAAAGTGGAAAGAAGCCATGCAGGCAGAATTGAATTCTTTACAGAAACGGAAAGTGTTTGGACCTGTAGTTTGAATACCTGAAAATGTAATTCCTGTTGGATACAAATAAATTTTTGTACGAAAGAAAAATGAAAATTATGAAATTACAATATACAAAATCCGACTCATAGCTTAAGGTTTAACACAAAGACCAGTAATTGATTATGAGGAAACATATTCTTCGATAATGGACACCATTACTTTTAGATTCTTAATTAGTTTGACCGTTTCACAAAGACTTGATATGCACCTTATGGATAAAGTGACTGCCTATTTATATGATTCACTTGATAGTGACATATATATGAAAGTCCCTGAAGGACTTAAAGTGCGAGAAATAAATGATACATGCCCGAAAATCATGTTCTCAATTAAATTACAAAGATCATTATATGGATTGAAACAATACAAACGCATGTGATATAATCACCTTAGCAAATACTTGTTGAATGAAGGCTATAAACATGACTATGTCTGTCCATGTGTTTTCATAAAGAAAACAAATATTGGATTTTCAATTGTGGCCGTTTGTGTTGATGACTTAAATTTAATTGGAACTTCTGAAAAGCACAACAAAATTGTAGATTATTTGAAAAATGAATTTAAGATGAAAGATTTTGGAAAAATCAAATTCTGTCTCGGGTTGCAGATTGAACATTTCGCAGAATGATTATTTGTTCATTAATCTACATATATAGAGAATGTCTTAAAATGATTTTATATGGATAATGCACAATCATTGTCATCACCTATGGTTGTTCGATCACTTGATGTAAAAAATGATCATTTTCGTCCACTTGAAGATGGAGAAAATATTCTTGGTCCTGAAGTACCATATCTTAGTGCAATTGGAGCATTAACTTATCTTGCAAATTGTACTCGACACTTGAAGATGAAAAAAAGGTTCTTGATCTTGAAGTACCATATCTTAGTACATTTGGAGCATTAACTTATCTTGCAAACTGTATTCGACCAGACATAACTTTTTCTGTAAATCTCCTTGCAAGATATAGCTCTACATCAACACAAAGATAATGAAATTGTGTTAAACATATCTTTCGTTACCTAAAGGGTACTATTGATTTAAAATTATTTTATTCTCAAAAATTGAAATTTGTTTTAGTGGGATATGCAGATCCATGTTATCTCTCTTACGCATACAAAACTAAATCACAAATAGGATACTTGTTTACACGTGGAGGAACAACTATATCATGGAGATCTATAAAGCAATCCTTGACAACAACATCCTAAAATCATTCCGCAATTATTGCTATCCATGAAGCAAGTCGAAAATGTGTATGGTTGAGGAACATGACATATCATATCCAAGTATCATGCAGTTTAATTTCAACAAAAGATAGTCCAACAATTTTGTATGGAGGTAATGCTGCTTGTATTGTACAACTCAAAGGAGATTATATCAAAGAAGACAGGACGAAGCATATTTCTTCAAAATTTTTCATACACACGAGTTTCAGAAAAATGACGACATCAATATTCACCAAATTTTTTCAAGTGAAAATGTGGTTAATTTATTTACAAAAGCACTGCCAACATCTACACTCAAGAAATTGGTTCACAAGATTGGAATGTGTCAACTCAAAATTTTTTTAGTAATCAACATCAGGGGAGTAGCTATACTATTTTTCCTTCGCTTCGGTTTTATCCCACTGGGTTTTCTTAAAAAAATTTTAATGAGACAACATTTATTTTTAATACTCCAAAATAACTGTACTTTTTTTCATTGGTTTGATTTTTTTGCCCCGTTGAATTTTTGTCAAACAAAGTTTTAACGAGCCATTTATTGTACAAATAATTGTCAAAGGGGAGTGTTGTAAAATAATGAGATAATTATTGATAATTATTTAGTATTATTATAATATATAGGATAAGTCTTATCTAGTTCGGAGAGTTTATTCATTCCAATTGTAACTTTTATTTTAGACTCTATAAATATTGGTCTTGATTCTCAATAAAATACACACTTGAGTTTTAACTCTTATACTATCTTCTTTTCTTGTTCTATTATTTTTATAACAATTTTACATTTTTAGAGAGCATCTATAAAATTAGAGGAAACAAATTTTAAATGCTCCAATGGGCTCTTAATATTTAACCTTTAATTTTGCTATTTTCAAAAAGTATTTATTGTTCTTCTTATCTTTTATTTTCTACCTTCCTCCAAATTATTATATTACTTTTTTGTTGAAAACTGAAACACTTTGGATACATTTAATTATAGAAAATGAATTTTGCTTACCAAATTTAGAGAGTCAAACCCACTCTCTAAATTAAAATGTCAAGTTAAGGATTGACTGTTGTGTTGATTAATTTGTCATGTGGACTTACATATGTAATTAATTATATATAAAGCTATCTTAAAGTTGAGCCCAATTAAAGTGATCTAATAAAGAATTAAATTGTTAAGTTTAGGGTATCTAAATAAAGTGTGGACCGAATTATATATGTAGAGACCGGATCCATTAGAGTTATATTTGACGGTGAGCCAAATACATATGGAAACTATAAATAACGTTATAATCCCCAATTCATATGCAACTTCTCATTCTTTGTGTCATCCCATTAATACAAGAATACAAGAGAAATCATATTAAAGAGGAAGATCCATAATCCATAATCATAAACAAGGATTGAAAAAAATCAAGAATCAAAAAGAAGGGTTGGAGTAATTAAATCGAAGAACAAGAAAATCAAAATTATGGAACAAGAAACCAAAATCAAGATCAAGAACTTAAGAACCAAAAGAACCAATAATTAAGATTCAAGATTCAGTATTAAAGAATTATTTCCAAAGAATTAAGGTATGTTCCGCATTATTAATTTTCTTGATAATTTGACATGAATGATCTTGTCAATAAAGTTATCAGGTTTTCAAGTTTAAAGTTTCATAAAGTTTAACATCGATTCTTTAAAATAGCAAGCATCGTATCTTATATTTAAAGAATCTATTGGAGATACTCATTGTAACTTTATAAATTACACGAATACATACATATACATATATAAAGTGATTATTAATTCAAAAGAGTCATTTTAATCTTCATTTAAATTAATTTTATGCATACATATATATAATAATAAACTCTTTATCTTTGGTGGAGGTGGAGTTTTCAATTCTTCGATTCGTTGTTCTTGAATTCTGCTATCACTGCAGGTAGAAAAGCGTTTTGTAGCCTCCTCAGCTTGCTGCTTCTCAGCAACCTTAGCATCGGCCTTGGCCTTCTTGGCCTCTTCCTCAGCTTAGGACACTTTACTTAAAAATTCCTTATCTTGTTTTGAAGGTTTTTATAGAGAATTTTAGCTTCCACGACGACCCCAAATGCCCTCCTTGTCTAGCTTACCATGGTGGCAAACATATCCACCGTATCACTGGTCTCCACGAAGGTCTTCCACCTATCCGTTCAATATTTGTGAAATGGTAGTTTGAATTTCAGGAGGAAGCATGGACAGAGCTTCCGGAGCTAGCTCATTTCTTCTCCTCGACAGAGAGAGTATGGTCCGAGGTGCTGCATCAGAAGTAGTCGTTGTGTTGCTTGGGTACCTTCTCCTCTTCGATGGCTCTTGCATTAGAGGCTCCACAACAGTTGGCCTCTTCTGACCCCATTTACAGCAGCAATAGAGGCCACCATGAGCTTCTCATCTAGCAGGACTTCAGATCAAGGCGGTGGGCTGACCATAAACCCTTCCTCTCTGGTGGACGAAAATGTGAATTTTTTCTTTGGGACCTCCCCCACCTTACTTTTTTCCTTGTCTTTAATACGATGTCGTCTCACTCCCTTACAACCAGCAGCCTCCTTGCTGATCTTTTTGACTTTATTGCTCACCTGCTTTACAATAGCAGATGAAGGCTTGAACCCCTCATTCCTAGCTGTGAAGGTGGCAGCAAAGATAGAAGCCATGTCGGGGATGGGGTGCCTCATCTTCTCGAACTTTTTTGCAAACAAAGGAAACATAGAGGTTCAGTATAAAATACCTTCTACAACCATTAAAAAATTTACTATAAAGTTTTAACTCTTCCAGCCATCAGTTTGAACTCCTTGAAAAATCGCTTGGAAGTAATCAAACAGCCAAATGGAGTGAAGATAGAGGATGAAGGTAGATATCCTCTATAACACCCAATTCCACTTGGGTCAACTCCAAGCGACCTATCGATCCAATAACAATATAAAAATGTCATAATCAAATCAAAATTAAACAAAAAAAAAATCCAAGGATGAAACACTCACGAGCTTCTGAGTAGTTAGTTGGCATTGTCATATAGAAGACATTATCACCCTCACACGTCTGTCACTGTCCCCTCTCCCAGATTCAAGTCTCCTTCCATTCTCTCTTTGATGGAGGAAGGAAATCCTATAACAAATGGAGAGTGTGTGCCCCCCATAGGCAGAGAGAGTGCCCCCCATAGGCAGAGAGAGTGCCACCCATTAGAATCCCCTTTTCCTAACCCCCTTGGCTGGAAAATGGACTGAAAGACGTGGAGGGGGATATCTTCGCCCAAAGAGGTCTCCTTCCACATGAAGTATATCCCAACTAATTGGGCCCAAGCATAGGGGATGAGCTGCGCGAGTGACAACCTGTATGACTTTAGGATAGCTATAAAGAAAGGATGAAGGGATAGAAGAAGTCCCCCCCTTCAGAAGATATTCACTCATTACTACGCACCCTAACCTAGGAAACATGCTCGCTCATCAAGAAAAAGGAGCTAAGAGTTCATGGTGTAGGGAATGGAGTATTTCTCCCTAATATCTACAAGGTTGGCAATGGTTACGTTCGAAAGAATTTGGCTATCCCCAACCTGCATCATAGTCTAGCCGACCCTCCCTCATAGGTAAATAGATTTGTCCTGCCCTAATGGCATGGACAAGGTCGGGGGTGTTGGTGATTGTAACCCCATCTTTGAAGCTATTGTCCTAATGTCTAAGTCCCCCCGTCAAAGATGAAGAAGCCAAGGAATTTAAAATCAAAGAAAGTATGAGTAGAAAATACTTACGAATAGGGCTGGGCGTAGGTTGTGTTGGATTGATTTTGAGTCCAACCCAAACCCAATCAACATGTTCGATTTGACAATAATATAAACCGAAACCAACCTGGGTTGAGACATTTTTCGTTGAATTTAAACATATTTTTTAGAAGTTTGATACAATTTCAATTTGGATCAATTTTAGTTACATTAAAAATTGTGATTTGAAAGACTTTAAGTCAATTGAAGTTGGATCAATTGTCCGCGAGGTTAAGTTCAATTCCAATAGAACAATATAAATTAAAATATGTTAAACATGTTAAATATATTATATCATGATCAAATTAAATACATATTAAATCAATCTAAATACGTGTTGAATACTTGCATATTATACCTATTGAATAAAATGAATTCAATATAAATACTAAAAATGTTAAATTATCCAAATTCAATACAAAATCTCCTCCTTTAATCTAAGTGTTTAGTAAAAAATCACATCAAAAAATCGAGTCAAGAAGCCGAGACACGAGCAGCAATGAGAGACAGAAGAGACGTGAGGCATATGAGAATTTTGATCATTAGGTTTTGGTTTTAAATACTAATTTTCTTTTTAATATTTTTTAAATTTATTGTGTTGGGTTTGATTGAGTTTTAATAGATAACCTAGAACCCAACCCATCATAACCTAAAATTTGATTTCCTAACCAAAACCCAACCCAATTGAACTAAAAAACCAATCTAAACCGGTTGGTATAGGTTGGGTTGATCGGTTTGAGTGGTTCGAATCGATTTTTACCCAACCTTACTTACGAATTCAAACAACAAAGTCGCCGGAGTTCTTATAAATGACCGGTAAATTTTGACTGGTAAAAGAACAACTCAAGAGTGTTTGGTAGTTTGATTGTTCCTTCTTGCAAAAGTAAAGAATGATTTTCCCAAAACCGTGGCCTTTTATAGGCAAAGGTCATCAACTTCGATCGTTGGATTTGGATCCAAACCAAACAGTCGTTTCTTTAAGATTCAATCTGAGCCATTCATTATGTTGTTTCATATCTTATGGTTCAGATCAGAGTGTCTGACTCACGCGGGGACATGCGTTTGCATCCCAAAAACACGTTTGCAGCAGTTATCATTTCTTATTAAATGTGGCGACGACTGCGTATATGGCAAGATGAACCGTTTCAATTGTCTTTCCTTGAAAACGTATAGGACAGTAAATCATTTGGGCACCATAATTAAGGACGCCTCATTTTGCCAAAGTTTCAAAAAATATACATTTTCAGAGTTAATACGTTACAACTTCAATAAATAGCCAAAGCGCTCTACTTTATCTCCAATATGAATAGCTTGGGCAAGGCCTCTGTTGCACCAAATCACTTCTTCAGGGCAAACGACCTTGGTTGAACTGACCTCAACTGATCCTTCCTAAGCCTAAAAAAAAAAAAAAAGCTTCGAAGTACCCAACTTAGGACAACAACAATTTCAGCTCCATATTTACAATTTCGACGATCATAAGGTTAAGGTTTTCCCTATTTCAAAGTTTCAGACGACACCCTTGATAAATACTTTACGCAAATCCTAAAGTTCTACTTTCAAATTCTAATTCTAATATAAATATTTATATTTAGATTTGGGGGACTATTGTGTTGTTGTAAAACTAACCACTACAGTAAAATAATCACCCCAACAAAATTTTTGTTAAGAGAAATCTATGCATCATATGAAAAATCATGCATAAACTTGGGGGACTATTGTTATACCTCGCCACTAAGGCTCCAAGCAAGCTTACATGATAGGCCAAGTGGAGACATAAATCAAGTTGACAAAGTCAACAAAGACCCCAATTGGTCAAAGTGGCAATGAAAAGAAGTGAAAAGTAAAAGAAGAGACTGAAACTTCCCATCCCAAAGCTCTCCATGTCGAAGACCTCTACTCCGAAGCTCCCTTTAGCCGAAACCATCGTTGGCTCTCAGATGATCTAGAGATAATTTTTAGTAATGATTAATGTGATACTTGTAATAATGAATGTCAAATTGATGTAACGTTTGTAATAACGAATGTCAAGTATGTCAGCCAAGGACATAGGGTAGCTGACCCGTTGTCAATGTATCAAATGCGTAATGGGCTAGTGATGTGAGGCTTCGACTTGGGAGATGAGGCCACGTGGTTTTTATCCAACGGTTATCACTTCGATCAGAACTCTATAAATAACAACTCTTGTAACATTTAAATCTAATGCAACTCTTTACCCTTAAAAGACATTTTCAATATTCTCTAGTTGATTCTTGTTTACTTGGTTTTAGATCATTTTGTTTCGATTGAGTTGTTGATGTTTAACGATTAATATGCAATCATATTTGATCATATTGCCGATGTCCGAACACTTTTGCCTTGATGTTAGAGCATCTCCCATGTTCATATGTAGCAATCCGTTGGACCAAGTTTTCGATAAAAACATGTTGGAACTGTTATCTACGTCTTCTTTGCAAAAAGTGAGGTCAACAGCCTTATTACTAGCACTGACCCGATTGCTACATAAACTGTGCTAAGCACCACTAGCTAAATAGTTGTACTCATAATTTCATAGCTATCTTAAAATAACAGGAGGTTGTTGGAATTAATTGGAACAAAGCATTAAACACGAATTATTTAATGTACTAGGCCATTATAATTAATTGGGTGAACTAAAAAAATTCTTCAATAAAAAAGCCTATAGCATGTTAAGGCCTATTTGAATATCATAAGTGCAAAAAGAGATGAATTAAATTCCATGTTAAACGATTCCAAGTTTTATGACTTGTTTCTATGGTGGTGCACATTTTTGAGATAGTAATTTAATACTAAGGATAGCAATGAGGCGGGTATAAGACATGTCGGTTATTCCTACTCTCCTTCCATCAAAATATTTTTTTTACCTTGCCTCGTTCCCATTCCCAGTTAAAGAGGGATGTGATGAGATGGGACGGGACGAGACGGGTTTGAGGGGAGGTGGGGCAAGTCTACTGCCCCATTTCTAGCCCCATTTATTTTTTATTTTATTTTATGTCTTTAATTAGTAAGTATTATTACTTTTTTTCCTAATTTGTTAAGAACAACTCATGTTCTTTTTAAAAATTATGATATATCTTTTATTTTTATTTGATAAAAAATTTAAATTTGAAATTAACTTCAAACGGGATGTATAGTGGGGGCAGTGACTATGTTTTCTGTACCCACTTTAGGGCAATGACCCGTCCTCGTTCCAACCCGCTTACCCGATTTGACGGATAATCTCTGGCCCATTCGAGACAGGGCCTACGAGTATCGGATTAAACGAATTTTTTTATCATCCCTATTTAATACTACTAGTCCACCTAAACCATAGCTAGCCTAGGCTATAGCTATTCACTAATGCCTTGGGCTAGCTTTAGCTAGCCGCATGTGCCCATGCCCGCATTTGTGACCGCGCATTAGGTGCTTTAGAGGTGCACTTGGTACATATGCATCGCCGCGAAGAGCTAAGAGACTTAAAGTTTTTAAAAATGAAATGTGGTTTAATGAGATGACATGCAGGTGGCTCGATGAGCTGACATTTACGTGGTAGTAACTAGTAGATTTACAATCATCGCGCTTGGTGTCTGCATGGCAAAAGATTTGATGATTGTATGCATTTGTTTCTACGCAAGAATTTTACGCTAAAGAGTCATGGACCATCTTGAAGGGGTGTACTACGGATCCCACAATTTGAAGTCATGTGATCTAAGGGCGGGCTCAGATTCAGACCAAAAGATGTATCCATTCTCAAGAGACTTAAAATTCTATATAAAGGGATCTGTTATTCCATAATTCACGCACCAAATTAATTGCAAAGATCATTTGATTTTTTGATATCTGCTCTCTATAAAATTTTCCCCGAACTGTTTTTGTAGATATATAGTTCTGTCCGAATTTTTGTAAGAAAAAAATCGTGTTAGAGCAATTTTAAGCTCGTGTTTTATTCCGTTTAAAAAGAGTATTGTAAATACTTTGGTTCGACCAACACTGTTGGTGTAGTGTAATACGGAATTTGAAAAAAACAATGTATCTTGAGAGACAAACATTCGACAAATCTTGTTGACACTGTAGAGACGAAATCTGTTTTAAGTAGATTTACTTCATCTTACCTCACTTTATCTCATTTTTTTCTCTTAATTTTCTTTCTTTTAATTGTACAGATCATTAATTTGACAATAGAAGCGTCAAAACACGTGCCTGCCTCAAGCATACCTGTACTCCCGACCCTTTCAATGGTCCCAAACACACGTCGGCATATTATATTTGCCATATTGCCTAGTCACCATATATTAAACTGAGTGCAGGTCCGTTTCATGGCGTTTACTTGTTATCAAGATGTAAATATAGTGTAATATTTGTTCGTAAAATTTCGCAAGTGTACGGATCGTGACAAGTAATAAAGTGGATTTATTAAGTCCGAATATCATCCCACATAGACTATTATCTACTATAAAGTTTTAAACTAACCTAACTTCAATTTAAATTAAAATCGTAACTAATGATCAAATCAAGTTTTGTTTTCTAAGCGAAATTCTAATAAATAGAATAACAAACTATTAATAAAATAACTAACGCACTTTAAAATTGGAGAAAATATTATGTGATTGGATAGGTAGGATTTCCAATTTCACTTAGGTTATTTATTATACATTCAATTCCAATTTATTCAA
>CAIGRP010089224.1:0-48062 GCA_903798385.1 Fraxinus cuspidata
TACTCTAGAATAATATTTATATTTATCTTATTTCTTTCATGTAGGGGATTGTTAGATATTTATACAATAAATATAATATGTGAAAGAAATAATTAATTAAAGTGAAGTGCCCAACTGGTGAAAAGTGTGGAATTTGTGTGGGAGGTCGGGGGTTCGAGTCACGCCTCACGCATTTATTAAAAGTCTTTGATTGGGCCTTGGGCCTTGGACTTTGTTGATTCTAAAAATAATTTTTATTTTTTTAATCATCTTCGAAATTATTTAATGGGCAACTAGCCACTAAAATATGGTCGTTTTTAACTACCCCAGTATTAACAACTCATTACCACTAACCATAAAACCTGCATATAATACTAGATCATGGTGTANTCAACTAGCCAGTAAAATATGGCCGTTTTTAACTGCCCCAATATTAACAGCCCATTATCACTAACCATAAAACCTGCATATAATACTAGATCATGGTGTACGGAGTTACATCAATTTTTTGCCTATATAAATACACATCTGAGCATTAGAAAATTACAACAAAAAACGAAATTGTTTCTTCCTATTTAGTAAAAAATATTATACTCAATTTTACATATTTTTGGAGTACACTTGAGAGTTCTGAAAACCATTTGTGATTACTGCACAATTGGTTTATTTGATCGTTGTATCCTAGAAGTAGTTGTCCACAGAGGTCACAGCAGTTAACCACGGGCAATTTCGCTTTAGGACATCGTGCTGTCACGAGACTCGATCAGTCGATAAGTTTTATTTCTGCACTTTACTGTATTGCAACTAGATTAATTTCTAATAGTAATACCTAGTGCAGCAGCTCTCACATTGCGGGTGAAGAACATTAAATCAAGTGTTATTCTTGTTTTCATTTTTCTTACCTTGCATTATTAATTACTCTAGATAATACAAATTATTTGTTTGATCCATAATTGTTCGGAGATAATATTATATAAAATAGAAACTACAAATTACAAATCGAACAAACTTGAAATCCTAATACATTTGAACTACTCCTAACAAGTACTGAACATCAAGATATCAATGATCGAAGACTCGGAATACTATCACCATTCTATCAACATCATGAAAGCCCAAAACTACTCAACCCTCACGATTCACAGGCCAAAAGTGTAGCTTCTTCTATGGACCGGAAGATCTAAAAGGTTTCCAACAATCACAACCAGATTCTTTACCAGATTCACAAAGAACTTTTAACTCCATAAACTAATTCATGGAATCCTCAGACAAGAAGAAGATGAAAGAACAGAGAGCATAAACGAAGAATCTAGAAAACCCTTAAGCAGAAAAACAAAAGAATGATAAAACCAATTGAATACCCAAAAATATCTACACATCAAGATTGAGCAACCACTCATTCAACGGTCCAGAGAAACACACGATTTTGCCAAGAAGAAAGCAACCATAGTTGCAACCAACTAACACGTTTAAGGCTGGACTAGTTATTGAGCCAAGACAAACCTGAGCTTCCATATAGAGTTTAACTACTTGTGTAGAGTTTGTTTAGGCCATATGACGAATAGTCGGGCTGTTGTATCCTGGAGGAGACAAGTCATAGAGAAGATCTGATGTATCGTATTTTAGGATTTGCCAACCGCAAAGCGCTTGAATCTCCTTAAAGAGAGCTAGATATCCGTGCCTCAATCCGTCCGATTTCGTTATCTTCCTATTCATTTTGTAACTCCATTTTTTTGAATTTCCACCAACACATTAAACTCAGAAATCCTAACATCTGGAGAAACACTGAGACAAAAATCTCCTTGTTTTGTGGCAAAACTGCTAATTTTCTTGAAATAACACAATAAGGTTATGGTTTGAGAACATGCACAAAACAACTAGAGTTTGCTGAGTAATTGTAGAAAATAAGGAAATGGAAGAAAAGGCCGGGCTGTCTACACAACGGGCTAACAAATATTGAATATCTACTCTGTACGAAGATTTTATTAGCGAGTCTCAATAGCAAAAATAATGATAAACAAGTGAGTTGACAAGCAGTTCACCAGGAAGTGGCTTCACGAACCTATGAAATCGAGCTAGAAATCTTCTGTCACACACACAGCATCATCTAATTTCCTTTTTACCGTGAACCGAACTAACACTCTTGTACATAATGTATTTTCCAAACCCATCGACAGAAGAAACCATTTACAATGGGAAATTTTGCAGATAATAAGCTTTGATGCTTTAAACGAAAAATTTAATATGCATACACTGCTAAAAAAATGCATCCACTTTAAAAAGTAGCATACTCAATAGATTGCATAAGGATTAAGGAAAGAGGAAATTATGGCTTTTGTCTCCAACCTTTGACAAATAAAGTAGTGTAGTCTCCAATTTTTTTTCTTTTTAATATTTGAATCTCCAAAATTAACAAATTTAACCTTTAAAAGGAGACTTTTAGTGGAAAACTGATGGTTTCCATCAAGTGGGATCATCGTGCATCAAGATGAGAAGTTGAAGATCTTAATTTCTGGCTCTAACTTTCCAGATAACTATAATATTGACAGCATATAAAGAAGCCTCAAGTAAGTCTAGGTTTCTAATAAACATCGCCTCGAAAGATTTGAAACCGACGTCTTATTCATCATATCTCCTACACAGTACAAGATGCTGAATTCAAGATTCAAAAAGGACTGACACTACCATAAGAACTTGTCCATGGGTTTATTGATGCCTGGAAATAGGAACTCCAGAATGAACTAGGAATCTCAAACCTTAATGTAGACAAGGCTGGAAGAGGCAGCTTCCAAACAAGAAGACCACAGGGAAATCTATGTGACCCAATATATCTGACAAGTCACACTATTCGCCAACTCAAGGTGCGTCCAAGACTTCAAGCTGGTACTTTTGGAGAGGGCAGTGTAAAACTTAGTAGTCCAAACCAACCCACATTACTAGGGGATTTAATTGCTTCGAATTTTCGGATACAGTAACAATTTGAATCAGAAGTGAGAAAATAACTTGGCCATTAAACCAGACTCCAGGTAATAAAAAAATTTCTATGGTATTGCCAATGTCCCTTGTTAGGCAAATTGTTGTCATACGACCTTTCGGGGCAATGATGCTAAATCATTGTTTATTCAGTCGGTATCGATACATGATTGAAGTGAAATATCGACACCACAAATGTAACGACTTAAACATACAACTTATTTGGATCCTTTGAAATAACCTAATTTAATTAGAGTTACTCATGGCCCGATCCGTTATTCCTTGGATGACTTTTTTTGGATATTAGGTCCACTTATTAGTTACCTATTACTATATATTGGTTGTTTTCACTGCATTGTGTTTACTTGGAACGTTATTGCTAAGCCTCCTTTCCTTTTGAGAGATACTGGCTGCGTCTTTTGCTTTGTGCTTCCTTTACAGTGTGTTATTGTTTCTCATTTCTTCTAGCCTGTGGCTATTGTAATGTGGCTATTGTAAGGTTGCAATAACGCCTTACCTGTGTCCTTTGTGGGGAAAACCGAATAGCAACCGGATTGGGTGTAGGTTGTAGTTTGAGTTGGCGGCTTTGTTGTGTTGGTTTCAATATATATATATATATAGAGAGAGAGAGACACACGCTAAGCCTAGAATCCTTTAATGATTGATTATTGGGCAATTAGCACATAATGTCTCAACCTTTCACTGTTATTGTGGAAAATATTCATACTTTTCAACATTTTTACTCTTATTTTGACCTTCTTATTGCGCAAAATGTTATTTTTATCCATTTTCTTAATTAAAATATGTGAAATGACTAAAATACCATCCTATTTAAATAAAACAAAAGGAAAAAGAAAAAAACTAATTGTAAATATAGTCCCAACTTTTTTTAAAAGCGCAAATGAGTCCCAAATAAATTATTAAAATGATAATTAGTGCATAATGTCCATACAT
The DNA here is from genome assembly GCA_903798385.1 of Fraxinus cuspidata. Taxonomy (NCBI): domain Eukaryota; kingdom Viridiplantae; phylum Streptophyta; class Magnoliopsida; order Lamiales; family Oleaceae; genus Fraxinus; species Fraxinus cuspidata. The sequence continues at coordinate 3,907 of CAIGRP010089224.1, forward strand.
TTTACTATTATTGTAAAAAACGTCCATACCTTTTATTTTTTTTGGGCATTTTCTCCATTAATTATACATTTGATTGCGCAAACCATCATTTATATTCACTTTCATCCAATTTCTCAATAAAAATAGTGAAATGATGAATATACCCTCATATTTTTCATCCCTTTCTTAGAGGAATATTTTTTTTTTTAATATTCTATTTTGCTTATATGAGATCATTCTTAAAGTTCTTAGAGGAATTGGGTGAACATTTTGGTGTTATTTTTAGATTCTGCAGTGTGTTTACTGGGTCGTTTACTTCTATCTGTGTGGTATTTGTCCGAAATAATACCAACAAATTATAATTTTGACAAACATATTACTGATTGAAATTGACTATCTAAATAATTAATTTTTTTGCCATTGATCCAACTAGTTATCGTTGGTGAGTTAAAATTTCAAGATCCTCAACGTTTTGTTTCTATTAGGGTGTGTTTGATAATACCATTTTTCCATTTCCACCCAAATATAGTGTTTGATAAGATAAATTTTCAAAAAAAAAAAATTTTTTTACCCCCACCCCCCACGTGCCCATTTTCATTCAAATTGTAGAATATGTTTTCTTTATGTTTTGGTGAGAAATTGTTTTCCAACCTTTTTTTTAGGCAATTGAAAAATATTCTAAACACAATGGTAAAAAAAAATTATCACTTTTATTGATAATTTTCATGTAAAACAAATCCAAACTAATGATATTCGGTATGTTTTTTTAAAAAAATTTAAAAAAAGATTTTATTTTATTTTATTTTATTATTATTATTTTTTTTGCAATTAGAACAAATACTAGACCCAATGGTAGAAAAATTATCATTTTAATGCACAATTTCCATGAAAAATAAAGCCAAACGGACACCAAACTTTCAACATGTTCTAGGTGGAAAATTATATCAATCAAACACAATTAATTACAATTCCCAATAAAACAATTTTTAGACAATTCAATTCCCTGAAATTCATTTTCTTTCCATCTATTTTTCACTTTTACAATCAAATGGACTCTTAGTAATTTATAATTTATATATACAAATCCGTAGCTAGCTGTCAAAAAAAGTGGTGACGCTAGGTACCATTTCTAAAATCTTCAGAATATTTACATGAAGTAGCTGTGGACAGTAGGCTGTACTGTGTAAATGAGTACTATTATCGCCGCTTCTGTCTACATTTTGAGCTAATCTTGAGTTACCAGCACTGGTCAGTCTCCCAGTTCCGGCTCCGGCGAGAATAACCACTCGCCGACAGAGCAGTCGGCCGCCTCCGATGAAAAAGTTCCGTATCGTAGTTCGCACGCTTCTCCGGATCAGAAAGAGTAGCATAAGCCGCATGAACTCTCATAAACTCATCTCCACTGTTCGACGCAACATCAGGATGCAAACTTCTGGCTAATTTTCTATACGCAGTTTTAATTTCATGACACGAAGCACCGATTTGAATCCCCAGGACTTCGTATAGCGACCCCTGTTTTGGTGCGTATTCCGTGCTGATCTTCGAACTACAGGTCCTCTCAGAGGTAGCGCAAGTGGCGGAGATACGAAGGGGGCGGCAGAAGGTGGCGTTGCACGGCGGTTGAATGGTTGAGCGAATTGTTTGATTCGAGAGAGAAAGTGATGTAGAAGCCATGATAAGATCAGTATCTGTGGTTGTGATTTAACGAATGGTTTCTGAGATGAAATTGTGGAATGGAATTTGATTATTTATAGAGGGGCGGAATGTGGGGTTTACGATTGGCCATACGCGCTTGATTGCTGTGCGGAAGGATATGGATAAAATTCTTATTGCTGACTCAACAATAATCTAGGAATCTATAATGTGAGTCACTCAATCATAGGAGACAGATGTACATTTTATTTCAAGATTAAAAGCATCTTTGGCTAAGCTTGATAATCCACCTTTAAGTAAATAAGTCAATAATAAAATAAGTTACTCATTTTGAAATAATACTTACTTATTTTAAGTAAGTCAATAATAGGAAAATAAGCAATTTTGTTTGATTACAAATGATAGATGCTATATATCCAAATGTACTTGAAAATAAAAATTACTTAAAATTAATTTTGACTTATTTTTGTGTTAGCAAAACACGCTCTATGTTTTAGAGTTTAAAAAATGAATCTATCCTTGTCTATTAAATAAAAAGAAAATGTGTTTCTTAAAAAAAATGAGAAGAATACTTTTTGAGTATATGAAAGTCTTGCTACGTATCTGAATTTTATCGATATAAAAGAATGCATTTAACTAAAAGGAAACACTCCTTCAAGGGTTGTAGTTATGGATTGACAATTCGGCATTTCGAATAATGCTATCATTATCATATTCTTCTTATTTTAAGAGAATGTTATAGTTATCTTACTATCACAGATACTACTATTTCTAAGCAATGATTATAAATAGCGATACTCTTTTTCAAAACCATTCAGACGAATCAATTGGCAAAGAAAATGCCATCGGTTCTCCTACCCTCTAAAGTCGCTTAGACGAAGGTCAAGAAAATATGCCTTTTGCTTGTGAAAACTTTAGGGGCTTATTACACTGTCTTGGTTGGATCATTTCCCCTAGCTTCCTGGCACTCCAATTTGAATTTTTCCCCAACGAACTCTTTTGCCCATTTTAGTTACAACTAAAAGAATTAACTTTGAATTTCAGAACCGATTAATTGATCAATCATTAGTCAATTCTACTCTATTTCAAATTCTCACTTTTAAGAATCTAACAACACCCACCTCTATATGATGTTGTACATTAAAACTTTGATTTTGGGACAAAAAATCTTATACAACTTCGATATTATGCTAAATAAAAAAATTAGAATTTTCATATTATCGTTTATGCAATTTACAGATTTTTTTTCTGGATGTTTCAAAATAAATAGTTACTCGATCAAGCAATTCAAATATGTGATCAATAAATTTCTGGATCTCAATGAATCATCGCGCTTAAATTTATTAGTTCGAAGAACCCTTGCCAATGTTTATTGCTTAATTATCGACATCTTTGCAAGTGGTCGGTCGACATAGCATGTGCATTGAATTTTCATATTACCGTCTTGATTCTTGTAACGTGGCTAATGATTCAATACGTTACGAAAGTGAACAAAACCCATTTGACTTTACTATAATAAATGACATATTCGGCTGTTGGGTCGGTCGAATTTCCATTTGAATTTTACTGTTTTATTTAATTACTTTATAATTTGAAATTTATGCATTCTATATTTCTAAGTTGGAAAATATCAACCAAAATTATTTTATTCAGTTGGTGATTCAACAAGTGTCCATTAAGGTATCGTACAAAACTTTTGAATCGAACCTCAAAATATTGAAATCATTAATAATCAGAACTCAAATAAACTTTTTTTTCACAAATTGTCTCTTACCTGAAATTAAATCAAACGGTTAGGAAGAGACGATAGGAAAAAACATATTTCCATGAATAATGGCACAAAGAAATAAATTATGGCATGTTAATCATTACGGAAAATCGCAACCTTACTGAACAAAAAATACATACATACACAATTCTTATATGTAAGCTCTTGTATACAGAGGAGATCAGGGACGGAGTTAGGGGGGAAAAAAATAATACAAGACAGCAACATTGAAAAAGGAATTTTTCAATAAAATTATTATTTTTTATGAATATAGAGGATTAATGGGAATGCGACATTTTGGATTAACTTATCCAAGATTTAGGACTTGGGTGTGCACCGGCAATAGTTTAATTTGATTGGCTATTTCAAGTTGACAAATTGAGGCTATTTCAAGTTTGACAAGTTGAGGCTATTTCAAGTTGACAAGTTGGCTGCTGCTACTACTACTACTCTTCTTTTATTTCTGATTTTTTTCAACTCTAATATTTAAGTTTATATATTTAATTGACTTTATTTATTGACAATTTTTTGGTTTATGAACTATATTTTCTTTTTTGATATTAATAACTGAAATTCGTTGGCAGTTTAAATATTTTTTTTAATTGTTATATAACTAGGGACAAAATCTTTTTTGATAAGTACAGTTTGGTGTATGTGATGAGTTCATATTAATGTGAGTTCCGTACATAAGGTCAACTCGGATTATGTAGTTTATCAAGGTCGAAAGGAACATAATAATTAAAGGTTTCTTACACATTGTACTAATGGTCAATCAGCAAATGACATGTAGAAGGTCTTTCATCAGCGCTCACTATTCACACCAATGAGATGCTTTAGCTTCCCCATAAGTCATTAATTGTTGGAGATCACATATGAGATTAATTCATAATGATCTGACATGCCAATCTCTTCAACCAATCTAAACATGACAAAGAATGTACTTTCTCAGCTCGACAACCAATCTAAACGCGACAAAGAATGTATTTTCTCAACTCGACACTATAGCTGACAAGATTGGAAATGAAGAAGACATGCAGGGTTTCTCCCTATAAAAAGGGAGGAAGGGGAAATAGGGAAAGTACGAAGAAAAAACTTTACTATAAGAATATCCTTACATATTCATATTTCAAATATCTTATTCAAAAGGAAAAAAGATAATGATATTGATAAACACTCAATTGAATTCTCATTTACAACTCAAGTTGGCTTGAATCTTGTTCAAACAATTTCTAACGTCAACAATACTCATAGTTAAATAGAGATATTATTATTAGTATTATTATTACTATTATTAATTTTTTTTTTTTGGTTGTTAAAGATGAAAATTGTGTTTTATAACTTCAGGTGATTGTGAGCAATGATGAATTTCCAGGACCTCTTTTGAACATAACTACAAATGATGTGGTGAATGTCAATATCTACAATAACTTGACAGAATCATTTTTAATGACTTGGTAGTGTTTGATGAAATAACTTAACTAAATTAATTTCATAGTAAATTTGTATTCATTTGAAGGTATGAGAAATGTCTTGATATTTCTTATGAAAATATAGGAATCGGGTGCCATTGAGGAGGAATTCATGGCAAGATGGAGTTCAAGAAACCAACTGCCCTATAATGCCAGGGTGAAACTGGACGTACAGTTTTCAGATGAAAGATCAGATTGGAATATAGGCTAAGAATCTCAAATGTGGGTTTGAAGACAACTTCGAACTTCAGAATTCAGGACCATGAAATGCTGCTCGTGGAGACTGAGGAGCATATACACTGAAACAGAGCTACGAAATTCTTGACATTCATGTTGGTCAGTCGTATTCTGTCTTAGTTACAGCAAAGAATCAGACTGATGGGATATCATATTATATGTTGGCTTCTTCCCGTTTCATCCCTCTGGAACTTGTGAGCATTTGGCATTATTCGCTATTCTGGATTTCTTAGGGAACCCCTCGATCCCGTACCCCCATTTCTACCACTATATGATTTCAAGTATTCCATAGAGCAAGCTCGGTCTTTGAGGTATGGATAAGGGAGTTTTTTACTCTTTTGGAAATCTCCAAAGTTGATTTTTTGAACAGCTAAACAATTTTGCTGCTCTAGGCCTCCTTCCAATTCTTTCAATTAATAGCTATATATGCATCTATCCCCATAACTTGGGTTGAATTTGGATTTGTCATCTGATACATATAGCAACATCTTTTCGTATAGTACTAGTAGGAAGATAAAGCTTAGATCTTGACACAAGAAGAATTTCAGAAAGCTGAGGATATAAAATGTCTCTAATTGCACTGCACTTTGCTTAGTTAAGCTTGGGCTGTGAGTTCATTAATCACTTGGGCACCCGTTTGTCTTACAAGCCGAATATTAAATTTGGTTGTAATAACTCGTATAAGAGTAGACATCATTTTCAGTAGTATGGTCATTGTTGTTACGGAGAACATGAGAAATGGTGAAAACTAGTTTTATGAAGCCACCTAGTTAAAATATAGGCGATTGTGAACGTTACTTGACTTTAATTCTATCCCATACTGCTGAATTAAAGTTTTATTTGTAGACTTTTAACTGCTTAATACTCTTGTGTTTATAAGTTTATATGAAAGACTAATTTTCATTTTTGAGTAACTAACAGTCACGAGACTAAAAACGACCAAAAGAAGATAAGAAAAATTCATATTCGTCCATCAGTAAGAGGAATGGGTTCTACTGTGACCAAAACACGACCAATTGTTCAAAAAGGGAATGATTTTTTTTCGAAGAAAGAAAAAATCAATGAGAATCAATAATTGATGGGCAACACAAACGTTATTTTTAGTATTCTATACAATGCATTCCACTATTACAACTATAAGTGGGCCCGGTGGATTTTTTCAGGAATCCCACATTGGAAAGTAGAAAACCTGTGTGTTGAGATTGGTAGAATAAGATGCCACGTTTGGGCCAGGAATGAACATGATCCTTCAGGCAAGTTTTACGGGGATGTGATGAGTGGTCAATGCTCGCGCTAAATATGCGAGATGGGTGTCTGCCCCAAGCCTGGTTACGACAATTGGGCACTCCCATTTTCACCAATCTGATCCCTATTCCTGAAGGCACCCCCCACCCTCAAAACGCCGATTGCTAGTTTACCCTATATCAATTTTTTGATTCTTTAAAGTAGGAAGTTTTATTTACTTGGGATGTAAATATAGGAATCTGGACAGTGATAAAATGTAAATTATTGTCAAGTGTCAAATTTGTTGTCAATCATAATTAAATAAAAAAAATATTTTGGCTTGTTTATATTTGAGACTTCTGATTACAGTATAATTTTGATACTACTTTATGTATAAATTAATAATTTCCTCATTCGTCAAAATTATATAAATACATGACTCGATTACGAGACATTTATAACATCTTGAAATTAATGTCTGTGGACCTCATCTCTAACTCGTTTTGGTCAAATAAATATATAGAATAATGATAATGTGTAATCCGATAATATTCGTACAATCACAAAGTTCAATATTTGAAGAAAAAAATGAAGGATATCTTGATAAATTATTTTTTATTAATTAACACAAATTCATAAATAGTTGTTTTTATCAATTAAATAATCACACACACGTTTTCAGTTTGGGAAGAATTTATGAATTTATAAATAAAAGTAACGAAAAAGTGAATAATACTTGTGAATCGATTAAAATATGTAATTGAAAATTAAATTTTGACAATTTATAAATTTTGCCACAGGATTACAAGTTAGTAGCCCTTCACTTCACAAATGGAGATGCCAAATGAGTAAATCCCTACCCTCAAAAGTAACAATATTTTCCTCGGGTTGATCAAACTACAAAATTCCCACATGAATATCTCGCTAAAATATGCCATTATAGATAAGGCTATATACATGATATACCTCAATAGATTCATATAAACACACACGTCATAATAATTAAATAAAAGAATGATTTATCTAAGATCTTCTCTAGGAGCTACAAATGTTGAATCTAACCCGTCTAATATGTCCAGAACATCAGCCTTAGGGGGTTCCAATCCTCTCCGGGGAGAGCTCCCAGTGCTCTTGCTTACGCATAATTTACTCTTACTCTTCTTCACGGTCAAGAATTCCTGGCTTCTGCTTTTGCTTAGTCCAGGGGACAACTTCCTCCTTTTCATGACCTCTTCCAACAAATTTCTATCCTCAGGGGAAAGTTGGATTCTGTGACTCTTATCGTCATTGCTAAATGTTTTTGCATTTACACTCAATCCCTTACGAGATGGAGATCGTGCTGGGAGAGCCTTAAATCCATTATCTCTATATCTTACAAGGCTGATGAGATGGTGAAGCCAAGTCACTAGGTCAAGGATGTAGGAGTCGGCCTTCTTTTTGTCAGCATGATAGAGCGTTTGCAAGCGAATCAGGTTATTTTGCGTGCTCGTTTTATTTCCAAACTCGTTACTGCCAGAAAGAGCCAACAATAATAAGTTCCTGGATTAAGGCATTGTGCAGAGTTCTGCAGAAAATAAATTTGTCCGTGCGGACCGTGACTAAGCTTATGCTTAAGCATGAAAAGAAGAAGAAGAAGAGAGATGAAAGAGAGACTGACCCAGTGTTGGCCCACTCTCCAACCCATCCAAACCCTTGATGTGCTCTGTTTTCAGTTGCCAACACGAGAAAAATGACAATAGTTACTACTTGAGCATATAAAGTCTCACAAGATTTAAACAAAAATGAAACGGTAAAAAGAAGGTACTGAAAAATGACAGGCGCTAATAGAGTTTAGCATCTTAAAAACACGGTGTAGTTTTCATATTAAGAGATAGGATATTCGTATTAATATTACATACTTGGTAGTATCTGTCGCCACTGGAACAAGCCATTGGAGAGTTTTTTCCATCTCGGCTTTGATTTGACGAACTGTGAGCTGCAAAAGGCATAATCAATGAGCTAAATCCAGAGAGGTTATGAAACAGAAGGAACAAGAAGCAAAAAACAGATACAATATAAGTATATAATATACGTGCAGAAGAATGTAAGCAACAACAGAAACAAACAAAAAATTTCAAAGCATCAAGGATAACTAATGAATGAAAAAAGGGCCTGAGAATGTACCTCTTCTTTGGTATCAAATTTCTGTAACTGGGAGCGAAGAGCAGCTTTGACAGTTGGTGGCAACCCATTATATAATGTATCTCTCACATTAGGGGGAAGAGAGGTAGGGCGTGATGCCTAAATAACATTAAATTCCACCAAGATGAACACAGTGAAAGTTTGCAAAAACGTGTATAACATTAATAAATGAATAAAGTGGTAAAACTTACAATGTTGTCAATTTGAGTAATTATGTTAGCATAGTGTAAAGCAAGACCAGCAACACCTAGCCTTTCTGGGTTGTTTTCGGACATCTTTCCAGCTGACGTCCCTGACATTATTGCACAAAATGGGAGTAAGAAAATGCATTTCCGAACCACACTTCTAACAAAATAAAAAATTACCGTAAATAAGATACAAAATACATGATGCGTGAGAATTAGTAATATTTTTAAATCAATGAGAACCATATCACAATTCATGGCCAATAAGGTGTCACAGTAGCAGCATGCTCAATTTTGGAGCAAATCTATCGCTGCATAGGAACTTCATAAGCTTGTAGTGTGCCAAGACGTTGCATTGCCTTATTATTTAATGACAGCCATCTATATTCAAAGTTAAGATTTTTTCATCAACCAAAAAGGATTTGCATTGTGGATTTGAATATAATCCCATGCACAAAAGGAGGACTTCTGGAAAACAATACATATAAATTATCAGACGTAAGAGTAAATTTTTTTAATGGTTGTACAAAAGAAAATGTGCTCTGCAAGAGTAAATTTACAAAAAGGATTTTTATTTTTCTTCCAAGAGCTCATATAAATCTAGCAGGATAACAGTGTGAAAAAGAAAAAATGTTATGTAAACTAAGTACTTCTTGGAAATCTTAATTACAACAGCGATAGATACAGCAATCGGAGCTTTGATGTTCATGAAATAGCAGCGAGAAGGAGATGCATCATTTAGTTCCCATTTGGTGGAGATTAAAATCAAATTTTCAGTAGATTTTGATAAAAGTTGATGAAATGTGTGGTTGAAAAGTTGTAGGTCCCATAGAACGTGTGGTTAAAATTAATTATTGATTTTGACTTAAATTAAATCTGGATTTTAATTTCTTCCAAATAGGGGCTCAATGTAAAATTGGTCATTCATGCTGTCCAATTACCTTACGTTATTCAATTTTCATTTCACAATGTCATCTCATGCAGTTAATTTCCATTTCATATTCCACCTTCCACGCGTGAAAAAGGAAGGGTAAAGAGAGAGTAGAGAGCAACAATATTGTAATTGTTCATACCATTATCTCCAAATGCTTCTGAAATAACTTGATGAATGAAAGTAACTACATCAACAAGCTTCTCCACCACCTACAAAATAACAAACCAATTTTGAATGCTGAGGGACATCACCACAAGAAATTGTAATGGTCATAATTCTTATCATATAAGTGGTTTTACAATAGTTGCTAAATACTTTTAGTATCGTGGGTACAAGAAAAATAATAATAATTTGATTGTAACAGAGCAATTCTAATGAGTACCTCCTCCAAACTTTTAGACCATAAAGATTTCTTTTTCAAGCTCCTTACGAGTTTTCTTTGATGTTTTACCTCACTTTGCAACATCGTGAGAGTCTCTCCTACAATTACAAAAGATTGATTTGTCAATTAAGATAATCTACCTTGCGAAGTAGAAACCTACAAACACAAAATTCATAAGAAGTATAAATGTGAGTGCTTCATTCATGTGCAAACTGTGTTTCAATACATGTGATAGACTTGCCTACAACAAACTTGCACAACAGACAAACTTTAGGATGTTCCTCGGGAAAATTTCGATATGACACGTGCCTTGTCCTTTATTGAATATTATAAAAATATATAATATAAAAATTTCAAAATTTTAAAGAATTCAAACCAATGTGTCCCTACGTGTCCGTGTCCTACCTTAAATAAAAATGTTGTGTCGTGTCGTGTGTCCTTGTCAATGCAACTTTGGTGAGGAGACAATAACAAATTTTTTAATGTTCATCTACCTTAAATTATAGGGACGTAAGTTATAAAACCTGGAAAAAGAACAGGATATTCCATTCACCATCCCCCAACCCCCATTGTGCCCCACCCACCAACATTAAAAAAAAAACCAAAAAACCAAAAAATTCAGTTTAAAAACACTTCAATATAAGGAAAACATGACATGCAACCTTTTCGAGGGAGGTGTAAAGAAGCTACTTCTTCCAGCTTCTGCCGATAATCTTGTTCAAATCTGTCCAAAACATGCAACTCGTGATACAATTCCTGCAGACAATGCACCAGGTAAACTCTCATTATTAACAGACGAAATTATGACTTCCAATTGTTTAGACAGAAAAATAAAAAAATGTCTATATATTTTAATAGTTAATGCAAATGGTTGGTGATTTTGAATTCAGAGAGTTTCCACCGATTTTTCTTTTATTCATGAAAGTTTTCGTGTCGTCAATCATCCACGATCCAATTTCCAGGAGAATTACTTTAAATCCAGTTTAGATGTAAAAAAAACCTTGGCAGACAGTATCCTCATTCAAGTAGTCAACAAAATAAAAACAATTGACAACTTGCACAATAGCGAGCATGCTAACAAGCTATATAAAGTGGAAACAGGACAGATATACCATACACAAAGGAATACTTGATTCTCAACTATATACCACACATTATATTTGTGATATCTCACAGGGCAATCAGTTCAAAAGCTGATACTACTTCCCAAAGAAACACGCAAAAAATAGAATTTAAGACACATCACGTGTGTCTAGAACATGGCAGTACATATTAGTAGAAATGTTTTGACATAAAGACTGCACGTTTACAGGAGCAAGAAATATTTTACTAATTAAATAATAAATAATGCATTTAAAATGGATAGCAATGAAGTGGTAAAAGGGATAGGATGCAGCATCTACAAATTAAAACCAATGGTACAGGATGGAACTTACAGAAGTATGCAGAGATAGAGTGGATAATTCATGCATTGTCATTTCTGCTTCTTCTCTTGGTTGTTTATAAACATCGGGATCTGAATCCAACCTAACATGGATCCATTTCAGTGAATGTCCTTCAATATCTAAAGAAAGCAATAAGTTACCTAATATATGACATGTTGGCCGACTTACTTTGAAAAGAATCTATCAAGGTTGTGCCATTGGGGGTCTTTACACAGATTTCCAAATCTGATAACTTCACGAGAGAATACATCAAATTCCTCCCTACATATTTGAGGAATACATTGACATATTTAATAACAAAAAAAAAGAGCAGGCTATATAAGATTAAGAGGAAATGGAGATAGAGAGAGTGGAGAGAGATTCTGTATTCAAGAACAGGCTATAGCATGAAATATCAGGGTAAGCACCTTTTGTCGGAAGCTGCAAGACTAAGAAGCTCATTCATGTCTGTTGAAACCAACTGTTGTATCCCTTCTGAATGTAAAACTTCCTTTTTCAGAAACTGGACATTTTCGTCTGAAAGAGATTGCAACAAGTTTGCACCTTTGACAATGGTATTGGCAACTTCAAATGCCAGTATAGTTATTCGATTTCCCCTAGAAGCCACACCAGTTGTAAATCCGCCAGTGTTCAGATTTGTCATGCTGCTGCCTAGTGTATCTAGAACTTCCACCGCCTTCTCTAGTCCCACTATGCCAGCCTTCCCAAGAAATGAGCTCACTTGAGGTGCCTGTCACAATAAGTAACTTACCTTAATATATTATCAGGATGCATCTTTCAGAAGAGTTCTATCTCCTTGGTTCTTTCTCAGGAAGAGAAGGGGATTGATAAAATGCTCAACCATTATTCAACTAGTAACATTACACATATTTATCTATCAGATAAAGGAAATATTTGTGAACTGCTGAATATCAGGCAAATACAAACATTTTTGCAAATGGTCTGCTCCCAACAGAAAATAGAGCTAGGTAATGTTTGTAAACCACATTTGTTTCTGACTTCAACGTTCCATGAAGTGAAAGGACAAATCATGTTTATGAAAGATAGCATCTCTCTCACTGAATATATTTTCTTGGATTTTTATTCATGCATTTCATTTTAAACAGAAACACTACAAATTGTAATTGAATACCGTCTGGAATTACCCAAAGTTCTTCCAGCAGTAATGATAAACTACGCCTCAAGTGAAATACAATTTTTCTTTTATCCTTTCCCTCGTCAAACCAGCTATTATAAAGCATCCACGATTCCTCTCTTCCTCCTCCTTTTCATCTAGACAATCTCGCCAACTACTGCACCATAATCTTAGCCACAAGTTTTTCCATTTATTTATGTAAATTATTTCATAGTTCATACCACCAGAATTTTTACCTTCCCAATAAGATATGCATCTATTTTCAGAGATTTTCCTCTTTGGAACCTCCAATTTACCCGTTACATACCACAGCACCACAAGTGCAAACTAACATCAAATCCTTCCAGTTTCAGTCTAATTCTTAAAACTTTTCAATTTCAATAAATGATCTGCACAACCCAAAGAAAATCCACCATTCACTTGATAAATCCCTATCTCGGCACAAATTCACCTCATCGCTCATATGAACTCTACAGAAGCAAGCTCCAAGACTCTCCACCACGCATCAAATGAAACAAATGTTAAGACCGCATCACAAAAATTTAATGAAAAAGGAAAATGAACACAAACACATCTTTGTATACAGTTTATAGATACCTTGTTTGCTGGTGTTCTAGCTGGGGTTGATGGCTTTAATTCTCTTGAAATCGACAAGTACAGCTCACCAGAGTCGTATAGATTGGGCTGCCCCTTCTCAAAACCATCCATTTCATCAGGATATGCGTAAGAATCGTCATTTTTCTTCTTTCCGAAACTCCCCATTGGCTTGAGCTTTCCTGAAAACCCTGAAGCCTTCTCCTGCTCAACCTCCGATGATTTATTATTCGTCTTCTTCTTAACCGTCCCTCCAGAACACACTCCTCCCATTGTATATATCCAAGTTCTCGCCACTACTCACAAATTGAAAAGGATCAAAACTCAGTTTCAAAATTCCAATTAATCGATGACCAAAACAAAGCAATCAGTAAAGCACGGACTATTACGACTTATACTTCTACTCAATCATCTGAAACCAAAAATGGAAGAAAAAAAAATACAATAAACATATTAATAATCATATATTGAATCTTGAATTTGATAAACTAAAGTGCCTACCAATCGAAACAGATTATAGTTCAGAAAATTGGGAAAGTGAGATGAGATGAGAGCGTACAATTTGTATAGTAGTTAATAAAACCGCGTATAGCTAATCTGGTGGGAATCAACTTTGGTGGAGGATTGGATTTAATTTAATTGAATTCAATTCAATGCAATTCACTGTATTAATAAAATGAGTGAGGACACGAAACACGGAGTAACCAGTTATCAATTGACTTTTCTTTTTCCAATTTTTTTCTGTATGTATATGTAGTAATGAAGAAAGATCTGGTCTGAAAATAGGAGTTGGGGGTTTAATCCAGTCCGCCCATCTCGCGGTGGTTCAGGGGTGTCACCGTCAGTCGTCGGCCGGTTTGGTTGACTATTTTTTCCCTTTGTTTTTTTGTAAATGTAATCTGCTTTATGACTTAAGTAATACTGTTATAATCTTTAATGGTTTTTGAGGTTTGACCATATGTTTATTTCCTTTTCTGTCCTTTGTTTTTACTTGTTAATTAATTCCACTACAATTAATCAAAGTATTAGTAAACAAAATTTAAGTCCTTGTTTAAATTTCATTATATGAAAAAAAAATTGATTTTGAAATAGAGTTTTATAAAAATTGTGTGGTTAAAAAATAAAGATAATTTTTGAACTTACGTGTAATATTATTTGATAAGGGGCAAACATGGGCTAACCAAGGGCAAAATAGTCAATTAGTAAAGAAGGGTCCACTTTCAAATTAGAGCAATTTGAATTGAAATGGTCAGTGAGGGGAATGACAAATAAGAATTTATTGATGAGAAGTAAAAGTCGTACATGTTTGCTTGAATTTATCATGCCGTGTGGTTGTTGAATTGACAACGTGGCGTATTCTCATTGGCTGTTATTTCATACAGTAGTAGGTTTTAATTTTCAACCACCTGGCCCATTGAAGACACCAAGCATCTAATGCTTTCACATTTTTATTATTTTTTTTCATGTTTTTAGCCTTTGTACTTTATGTATATATAATTTTGCTATTTGCCAGATGATTTTTACCATCTCTCTAGACGATGGGTAGGTGGATGAAAATGATCATCGTGTTTAAAATAATCCAATAATAGAATGTCATATAAGCATTGTGTCAACTTATATGTCAAGGAGGATGACAATGCAGCATGTTCATGAATAATATTTGATTAAGAATCACGCTATTCGACATAAAAGTTAATACATTAATTTATGTTCTTGAAAGTTGGCAAATTTTGGTACATTGATTTTAATAATACATTTTTCAATTAATTTTCAGATTTTTGAAGTATACACTTTGTGTGTACATGTAGCTTAATTCTCTTATCGGTTATCCTTTAGGCGTTAATGTCACGATAGAATTGGGTTCAGACCCATGTGCCCCTATTATTGGGCTACCGGTTACATGTACACCAATTACATGTTTTATATTAACTATTCAATTTTTACTATTTACATATTTTATTTATGTACATACTGTAATTTAATAGTATAAATAAAAAATAAATTCAAATAACTTAACTCCTTAAAATAATTCAATTAACTAACGAAATCTCTCCATTCTCAATTTATAAAGGCACATGAAAACCTTAGAGTCTGTTCTCTTTACCATTTTCAAATCGTTTTCTGTTTTCGATTTTCCAAAACAATGAAAACGCGTTCTCTTTTCCATTTTCTAAAACGCGTTTTTGAAAACAAGTTAAAATTTTACAAAGAAAATACAATTTTCAAAATGCGTTTTAAGCTTTCTCAAAACAATTTTTCAAAATGCCGAAAAGAATACATTTTCAAAATGGACACTCGAAACACAAAACATAAAATGAATTCAAAACTCAAAACACAAAACTGAAACACAGAGAGAACATCCCCTTAATTTCTTAAAATTAAGTAATCTAGCGATTACTTTTGATTTGCATCGAATTTATTTTGGGAAAGTCAGACTGATTTTTTTCAATTACACTGTGCTTTCTTTATTCTTCTTGAATCAATGTGCATATTTATTGAAATTTAATTGTATACTTTTTGAAGAAACCATCCTTCGGTATGTCGTAGAATGACAAGCAGAAATCTAATGTCTCACAATATCAAATAAAGCTTGACGTGGCTACAGATCAAGTCGGGTGATTACTTTTCCAACGGGATGAATTACCTATGAATGAAACAACCAGTAGAGTCCATGCAATCAATCACATGTATATGTAAGGTCCATGTAGTCAGTTGTGTATATATAGACCGAATGAAAAAAAATCATCCTGATACGACTATAGTACTAATATATCCCAACTGCGTCATCTTGCAAAACAAATGCTTAAATCAAGTTAAAATTTTCAAAACGCGTTTTGGGCGTTTTCAAAACAATTTTTCAAAATGCCAAAAAGATCACATTTTCAAAAATCTCAAAATGGACACTCAAAACACAAAATACAAAACTGAAACACAAAGAGAACATCCCCTTAATTTCTTAAAATTAAGTGTACTCTAGCGATTACTTTTGATTTGCATCGAATTTATTTTGGGAAAGTCAGACTGATTTTTTTCAATTACACTGTGCTTTCTTTATTCTTCTTGAATCAATGTGCATATTTTTTGAAATTTAATTGTATACTTTTTGAAGAAATCATCCTTCGGTATGTCGTAGAATGACACGCAGAAATCTAATGTCTCACAATATCAAATAAAGCTTGACGTGGCTACAGATCAAGTCGGGTGATGACTTTTCCAACGTGATGAATTACCTATGAATGAAACAACCCAGTAGAGTCCACGCAATCAATCACATGTATATGTAAGGTCCATGTAGTCAGTTGCGTATATACAGACCGAATGAAGAAAAATCATCCCGATACGACTATAGTACTAATATATCCCAACGGCGTCATCTTGCAAAACAAATGCTTTAAGTAATTCATATTTTTTTTGAGTTTAAATTTATTTGTGAAACACCCCATCACGTTTTTCAATTGCTACATGTCACTAACATAGGTAACCAACATACTACCGATATTAAATAGCTTATTCTCGAAATATCACGAGGACGTACTTGGCTTCTCAACTAAACAAGTGTGGGAACCAACAGTGCATTGTTCAATATGAAATCGATATGATCTAGTTTCGAAGAGTGTGAGGAAGACGCGAAAATCGATGAAGGCGTGTAAGAAATTAAAAAGCCACTTCATTTTGTTAAATTTTGTCAATTACTTCTGTCAAGTCCGTATGTTGTCTATATGTATTTCATCAAACCTGTGGTGTATAGGGTGCTAATTACCCGAACAAAATCGTTTTTTCCATAGACCTCGTTTGTAGAGTGGATGTTACTTTAGTTTGAACTACTCATTGGATCATTAATCTCATCTTCACTAACGTTTGTTTCGATTCGTTTTATGATTCGTTCATGTTACTATCCTACTATATTTGATTAAGATGGTTCTCATATAAAATGGATCATATTTGACAGATGGTGCACATTTCACTGTTAGCCAACAATGAGTGGGAAGCAATGTTTTATGCTACTGGGAATGTATTATTACATGTCGGTATACATGGTGGCAATATAAGCAGGTTCTCATACAAAACATATTAAATATGTTTGATGTTTCATATTACACTTTTAGCCAACAAAGGAGATGATTTTTCTATTCTTGTGCTCAACACAGGCTATACATTACACTTATGTGCTCATTTAATTTTCGGTTACAAAATGTCTAATTGAGAGATTGCAAGAAGAGTATTTCTTCTGGTGATATTTTATGTAGTATATAGTATATATGATATATAAATATAACTCGCTTCAGATATGAAACTTTGAATATTGAGAGATGCTCTTATTGTAATATTTTTAAATTAATAGGTAAATACGATTTTTTCTCTTTATCAAAAATTGTATTGGACTATGATGCTAAACAGTCGAGAAAATTGGGACTACTCTCATCTTCTTAAGGAAACTGATATTGTATGTTAATATTTTTTTTTTCCTATTTTTAATGATTTCTACGTCGAGCACATTATAGCATTTGTTTGGGAAAAGATTTCTCTACGCGAGAAATGAAATTTTGTAGAATGCGTAGTTAAAAATGATGGAGAACTTATGGGAAAACGTGAAAATAATTTTATTAAATATTCCCAGCCTCTAATTCTTCAAACTCACCCGAATTTACTTATTTTATTATATCTTAATAATTTTTCAATTTAAATCGTGTTTAAAAGAATAAGAACTACTTAAACATGACAGTAAGTGAAGATTTTTTTCATTTTGTCCCGTCTCCTGAAAATGCTTGATGGGGCGAGGACTCTATCTCATAGTAATTTTATATATATGTTGTATGTTTTTATTTTTGGTAACAACTTCAAAGTTGTATAATTTTTGTACATAGGTAAAAGTTTTGGATTTGAAAATGCCTTCATTTACCCTTTGATTTCATTAAAGGACGAAAAATGTTAGGAGAAGCGGACACGTGACATCGTGTCATCTCAAGGCTACGAATCCTATAGTGTACAAAAAAGATATGTATAACTTTAATATATTTCCTATAATCACACAGGGGGAGTAGAGAATATTATATTCTTCAACCATATGATATTCAAGAGGTAAATATTATCATAATATCGTGGCACATCAACTAGTATAGATCACATGTATAGATCGCAAATAGTGGTTATAGTAATTGGGATCACTCTTGACCTCGAGCAATACTCAGAAAGTTGGTGTCGTGATTGCTCTCCTTACCGACAACTCGATCACTTAGGGTAACTTTCTCAAAAAATTCTTCTGACCAAACAAAACTTTTTCAGAAATTTATCTAAACATGTTTAAAAATAGCTTTAATCTCAAAAATATTTTTTTGAACTTTCAAAAGCTTTTCCAAGTGGACCCTAAAACTAAATTGGATCAGCCAATGTGATCGAAGTTGATGGCAAAAAAAAAAAATATATTATTTTTAACCGGGCTCTTTCTTAACATTACCCCCCTTGCTATTTATGAATAGTCAAAATTTCCAAAATATGTTTAATAACAAAAGGTTAAATGCTCGAACGAACCCAGAAATCAAGCAAAAGCTTGAAAATTTTGATTGATGAAATAGATTTTCCGCGACAAATGAATCCAGAAAACCAAGCTGAGCCCACCATCCTTCGAATTTCAATCATATGATTATAAAAAAACAAATAATATGCCAATGTTAAAAAAAAGTAATTATTAAATCTCTAATCAATAATCCATTAGGTAATAAGATTATTTATCAATCAATAATTGGGATTATGTATTAATCCATTAAACTCCAACATTTTGATCCCAATTCATCCCATTACAAATAATAAAGAAAAAGAAAAAAAAGGTGAACTTAAGCGACTCATTTCTTCATGTGCTCATATCTTTTAAGCCAAGCATGTCGTAGAAAGCATTGTAAGAGCATATATACTCATGGTTTCAAAATAATTTCATCGAAGATCTTACTAAAATCTTTCATTTTTAGATCGTTTAACGAATGTTATGTAAATATTTTGTTTGTTTGAATAAATCATTTTAGTTGCTTTCTTGATGCCCTATTTGTGATCACAATGATTACACCTTATCTTGATTTCAATTTCCGATCTCAATTTTGTAGAGAATCACTCCCATACAACACCGTTTTAGAAATGTAATGAAACACTCTCTAATCATACTTAATAGTATTAAAACGTATTTATCACCGTACAAGTAAAACTATTAATAACTTTTGAGAGGAACAATATTGGGTCGCACGAAATTTGTGGTTTACTTTCCTTCATAAACCATTTTTTCTTGTTAATAATTTATATTTCTTTGTTTTTTGATATACACTTATTTAACATATCTTGCTATCAACAAAAAATGAATTAATTCTATTTAAATCATTATTCAGCGTAGAGGTATATATTAGAAAAAAATTAAGTAAAATTTAATGTTCGAACTATATTACTTATATTTTTTAATTCGTGTAAAAATACAAAGCAATCTTATCTTTATCAAACACAAAAAGTAACTTTTAACTTTACATAAACGATAAACACGAACCAGGCAAAAGAGCCTTCTACGGTCCAAAGATTCAATGCCAATAAAAAAGTAGAGACTGCTCACTTGCATCGTGAAATATGACTTGTTCAGGTTTTGCATGTCATATTGGCAACTATTGAATACGTGTTCTTAAACATTTGACAACTTGATTTCCTTGTCTTCTGAATCTTTTCAACATTCTTCATAATTTTTCGCCTTTTACCTTAAAACAAATGAATTATATCAAAGAATATAAAAATGGAGAAAATAAAAGAAATTGGCCACTTTCTTTAATATAAGTCGGAAAATGGGTTTTGAGCAGAGTTGAGCCAGTAGGACAATTTTTCCTTTTTACCTTAAAAAAATAAAATTAATTGACTTAGCACAGGCTTACTCTCTCCCTCCGCTCCTCGTTCTGAACCTCTTATTTACTATCTGCGGCCTGAGTTCTCCTCGTTCCATTCACCTGTTCTCATTTCATTTTCTTTCACTAATTTTGTACCGAGCTTTTTATGCCTAGTTAGTAGTTATACTTCATACATTGTACATCTTAGACTTCTTAATGCATTGTATCCACTAGTAAGGCACTATATATATCAAGTACTTGGCACATTGTATTCCATGGAACTGAAGAGTTGCGTGAACGGTTCAATTAATGTATAAATATGTGTCAATAAATTCAAACTAATGATGATATTATTGAAATAGTCTAAGAGATAAGAGAAAATCTTTTATGAAATAATTCTCCTTGTCATGCTCCATAAGAAGAATTTATAAACGATTTATTTTTTATAAATCTATAATATATTAAATATCATATCAAGTGATAATCATGGTTTAGACGATTATTGTCCTACTATAATTAAATTATTTCAATAATGCCTATTTTTTCGTTTTTCAATATGTATTTAATTTATAAACGGTAATAAATACTGCAAAATATTGTTCTTACATATATTCCTGTTATAAATTCTTAATTAATTAATATTCACATTCATTTAATTAATATTAATTAGAATTTCCATCCCCCCATTATTAATTTTCAATTAATTAATATTAATATTCACGTTTATTTAATTAATATTAATTAGAATTTTACATTATATTATTCATGTAGATGTATGTTAATTAGCATTCAATTTCATATAATGAAAAATTAAATTATATTCATTTAGTATAAATGATTTAACATTCATTGTCTTATTCCTTGGTGTTAATTTTAAATTAATTAACATTCATGTTAATTCGTGTATCGTATTTGCCATTCATTTTCATTTATACATTTAGTTGTAATTCTAATACTTACATTTTAGTAAACATTTCATTATTTACGTGGATCGCACGTTTATAGAAATGTGTATAACTGAATAGCAATTCTCAATCAATTAAAATATGATGATGAAAATGAAGATTAATCATTTATAAATTATTATGATGATGCAATTTCATATTTTTATTAAATCTACCTAACTTGGTCAAGCAACTCTGATAAGAAAGAATTTAGAAAGTAAATGTGTAGAACGAGAGGGGGAACAAAACGGCCGTTGAAACTTTAAACATCACATCAATGTTTGTTTGTTTATTGCTTAATTATTAATAAAAAGTATATAATCTCAAAATTAAACCCATTTTGATGGCTCATTTTTCATGGATTTGATGTGACAATTCCAATCATTAAGCTGTAAAAAACCCATATGCTTTCTGTAGTCTAAACAGATAATTAATATTTAAATCCTATTTTAATTAAGCTAATTATAATTAATCAATTGAACGATACAATCCACGCTTCGCTTTGTAGCCATTGGTGATCACTCGGTCAAATCAAAGGGCAGGCAGGCCGGCCGGCCGGCCTTTTCCTTTCTTCTTTGTGGATTTCCGAAAATTGATACATTTTGTCATATTCAGTTATCAATTTCTCGACAGACTATTTCAGTGTGTAAGATCAAATCAAGGACAGGCTGGCCTGAATCTCTTTACTTGTTCAACAAGTTCTCTTCCGGCACTTGGTTGGGATGCTAAATTTTGCGTGTAACAGATTGCTTTTCAGTACAAGTATTACTCTCTTTCTTGCTCTACTACAATGTACAATCTTCTGCGTAATACTCAGTGTGATTTACTGCTACTTCGTCCTTGTTTAATGGGTATTTTTGATATATATTGTATATTGGCTTCATTTCTGCTGTTCAATATGATATTTTTCGTAGTAGAATACTCTGCTTTTTTCTATATTGGATGCGGCTTCATTATGATTTTGGTAGAGATTCTAAGTACCAACTCTAATGCCATATTTTGTTCTAATTTTGTGTGACGTTGTGCCATAATTTGGTGTTCATTTCAAGTTACGGTACTCTAATTTTCACTTCTGGTGCTAAATTTCTATTTTCTTTTGCTTAGCACTTAAATGCCAAGTAAATAAACGACAGTTCTAGGGATATGTTCACTTTGTTTCTGTTTTTGGCATCCAATTACTACTACTTAGCATTTCTCTATCAGTAAAATGTTCTAAATTCTATTAATGATTACATATCAGGTACATAGAATATCCAGGATATGAGTTTTTGAACGGCGTTTCAGATTCTACACAAAAGGAATAATAAATATTAACAATGGCTGGAAATTATAGGTTTGAACTGGACCAAAAAGACATAGTTAGATCCTTGGTAACCACAGTGGGAAGTTTCATTCAAGATAGATTAATAGACAAAGAACAGAGAAACCAACACAAGGAACAATGTGCAGAGAGATTAGCAGCTGAGGATGGAAATTCTGATAAAGACACTGAAGTCCCGTACTCTGATCAAGCAGTTTTAGCCAATCTGGATTGGGGAATTGATGCCCTTGAAGAGGCAATCAGCACATCTAATATGGAAACCAAGATGGCACGATTGGACTATGCGGAGAAGATGTTACAAGTTTCTGCTATGCTGAATGCTAGACAGAAAACTGCAGGAGTCCCTAATTTCTATCTATCTGCTTGGGCACATTTGAATCTGTCCTACTTGTGGAAGTTAAGAAACGATGTTCATAATGCAGTTCTTCACATTCTGGAGATGTTTATTGTGGATCCATTTTTCTCGCGTATTGATTTTGCTCCTGAGCTTTGGAAGCATCTGTTCCTTCCACACATGAGCTCAATTGTTGGATGGTATTCCGAGGAAAGGCGAAACATAGTGATGGATGTGATCCCAGACTCTTCCGACCTGTCGTTCACTGTGGATTTTGATAACTACTTCAATGAATCTTTAATCTTGTCAGTGAGGCCGGAGCAAGCAGAGAGAATTCAAGAATTGGAGCAGCTTTATGGGCAATCCTTAGATGAGAATACTAGGCTTTATGCCAAATACTACAAGGACTGCATGAATTATGATTCTGCTACAAGTAGGAAGGTGATTCCTATGTTACCGATTGCAGAGGCACCTATGACTCCTCTGCATGAGGTGAGCCACTCAATTCCTGATTATGTGAAGTTTGGTCCAATCTTGCCCAAGAGTGCTGGCTTTTCTCTGGTTCTGAAAGCCAAAGAAAATGCACGAGAAGCTCCTAGGTAAGATTCTGTCAATCACGTTTCTGAATTTTAAAGCATCACCTTAATGTTTTTCAGTAAACTTTCCCTACTGTTTGAATTCATATAAATCAAAGCCGTATGAATGCAATTTTTTTGGACCTTCAACTTAAATCAGATTGAAGGAAACCTCTACCTCCTCAGAAAACCTGGAAGGCTCTGCTACATGGGATGCTCGGGTAAGGTTTTTATTGGTTTAGAGTATGAAATGAAGTTGAATTTTATCGCCTTTACTGTTTTATAGTTTTACACTTTCGAATGATTTATCTTCTTTCGCCCCACATTATCATTGTTAGGAGGAAATCCCTGGGGAGAGTGAAGATATAGACGATGGTTCTGTTGCATATATAGAATCTAAGGATAGTCCTCGTGAAATTGTGTCTAATAGTGGCTTTAGAACAGAAAAAGATGATGGAGCTAGTTCAAATGTATCTAATAGCAGTACGAGAGTGAAGGACGAGGAAGCTACATCAAAAAGACAGCTAGCGATGGATAACATTTGTAGGCAATCTCCTTCTAACAGCAAGATTATGAATTCTCCTAAAAGTCCTAGAAAGATTTCATCTCCAAAGGCAGGCATAAATTATGAAAAAGGACCAGCATCTGTGCTGCGCCTCTTGTCCACCCGTGCCATGGATTCCAGAATATCTACTTCATTGCCCGATTCTCCATCTTTTTGCGATGATAATTCAAGCATTAGCCCAGCAGACTCCGATGGAGAAGTGACAGTATGTTTCAGACCTTTCACTAATTTGTAACTTGTATAGTTCATTTATTAATTCAAAATGCATTCTCGGGCTTTAACTGAAAGTGGCATAGACAATCAGGGACAGCAAAAAACTGCAAGGGAAAGTGTTGGGTGCACGCAAAGTGTTAGGCATGTATTTCCAAAGAGGTATGTTTATCTAAAAGTCTCTCTTTACAGTGATTACCTTCCTCTTGCTTGGGTAGGGAATGCTTGTGACACTGTGCAGGAGTTTCCCTCTCTTCCTGCATTATGAACTGATGTATAATTTCAGTGGTACTTGATAGGAACTTCATTTTCATCTCATAAATTTGTGGCAGTTTTCTCAATGATGGTGACCAAGGAAGCCAAAGCTATGTATCTTCCCCTATGTCTGAGATGTTGACTCCTCAGTCGAGACCTCCTAAGGATTTTGTCTGCCCCATCACTGGCCAGATCTTCAATGATCCAGTCACCCTTGAAACAGGACAGACGTATGAAAGAAAAGCCATTCAAGAATGGATGAACAGAGGAAATACAACATGTCCCATCACGCGGCAGCCTCTCTCTGCCACTACACTGCCGAAAACAAATTATGTTCTGAAGAGACTGATCACTTCTTGGAAAGATCAGCATCCTGAACTTGCTCAAGAATTTTCATGTAATGAAACGCCTAGAAGCAATTTGGGCAACTCTTCCCCGAAAGACATGTCATCAGAGTCCATTCTATCTCCGACTTCCAATCTTCTCACGCTCGGGAGCATAAATAATGCAACCGAACATAAACCTCGAAGGTTAATGCGAGCTGCATTGTCAACATCACCAACCAGTGTAATATCTCAAGCTGCTGTAGAAACAGTAATCAATGCTTTAAAACCTTACATTCTGTGTCTGTGTAATTCGGAGGACTTGCAAGAATGTGAAGCAGCAGTTTTGACAATAGCCAGGATATGGGAGGACTCAAAGGTTGATTCAGGAATTTATAATTATTTGTCTTCTCCAGCTATAGTAAATGGGTTTGTGGAAATATTATCAGCTTCATTAAATAGGGATGTACTAAGAACAACAATTTACATTCTCTCTAAGCTGATATATGCAGTTGATACAGTTGGGGGGCTTCTTACCAGCATAGATTCTGATTTTTATTGTTTGGCTGCTTTACTAAGTAAAGGTCTTGCTGAGGCTGCTGATCTTATGTACCTTCTCAGACCATCAATCTCTCAGCTTTCTGGTCACAACTTGATGTCCTCCCTTATCAATATTATTTCTAACAAACATGAAGATACTATGGGCCTTCAACTTCTTATAGCTCCCAAAGATGCTGCAGTAGCATTGCTTGAAAAGATTGTCACGGGAGGAGATGAGAATGACAATTCACTTAATGCCATGAACATTTTATCTGCAGATGGAATTCCTGCCTTGCTAAATTGCTTAAACAGGGTGGATGGAAGACAGTCTGTCGTGTCCATCCTTTTATGCTGTATCCGCATCGATATAACCTGCAGGACTATGATAGCAAACAGAATCGAGTTATCTCCTGTTCTTGAATTGTTTTATGGTGGAGATGACAGTGTGAGAGGAATATGTATAGAATTTCTCTATGAGTTGGTTCAGCTGAGCAGGTACCATCAAAACTTTGCCATCTGAAGCTCTTTTATATATCGGGTGTTTAATTCCATTTGCGTAGCATGAGCCTTGGACTCTATTGCTGGACCTTGCTATGGCTCGAGCTGGGGTCTTCTACCTTGACAACTTATGATTGGTGACCCTGAATTGATACAAGCTCAATAGCTCTACCTGGGGCATTTTGTCTCGTCAAGGCTTATTTGTCCTAATTAAAGCTCTTTTCTCTTGACCTTGACTTGGTTTATTGTTTCACGTTAGTGTGAAGTATTCTTGACATGTCGATCGGTGGGCCCTCCTTGTGTGTGATAGTATCTGCATGGTTTTGAGAAATTATTTGCTTTCGTAAGTGGGTCAGGGATTGGATTTTTGGCTCCCATTTACATAACATAATTGTTGGATCTTTAATAGGGTGTACTTAGATATCCATAATAAAAATTTGTGTTTGGTTCTCCTATAGTCATCGCACAGCAATTAATCTTTGAGCTTGTTCTCAACTACTGTTGTGAAATACACAAGAATATTAATGTGAATCGCGAAACCATATTTATTTTTTATTTTTTATTTTTTAAAATTCCTCAGTTCTTCCACTTTCAGAAATACTAATAAAACCCACATTCATTTCTCTGTGATGCAGTAGAACATTGAGCAACCAGATTCTGCAGATAATTAAAGATGAAGGGGCATTCAATACAATGCATGCACTTCTAGTCTATTTACAAATGTCTCCAATGGAGCAGAAACCTGCCATTGCCACCCTTCTTCTCCAGCTTGATCTCTTGGTTAGTATTCTTCATCATCATGAATTAACTAAAAGACCACTTGCCCCCTCTAAATCGTGTTTTTAGGTTAATTTTTTGTTTCATTAGGTCGTTCCTAGGAAGATGAGCATCTACAGGGAAGAAGCCATGGAAGCACTTTTAGAAACACTTCAGAGAAAAGACTTCCCATCTTCTCAAGTTATGTCTCTACAAGCCCTATCATCTATTTCGGGGCATTTGAGTACCTCAGGGAAGTCCTGCATGGAAGCATTGTTGCTAAAGACAGCAGGGTTTGATCAACCCTATAATGCCTTGATGAAAGGGGAGGAACTTAAGAGAAATGTAACAGAATTTACTGAAAAAATGGTATGAGTTCTGTAGTTTTGGGTTTTTTTATTAAGCCCTTCCTTGATGGGGATTAAAATCAGAATTTTAATAAATTTTGATAAAAGTTGATGAAATGTGTGGTTGAAAAGTTGTGGGTCCATGAAATGTGTGGTTAAAATTAATTGTTAACTTTGACTTAGATTAAAATCTAGATTTTTAATCCAGGGGCTAACTTAACTGTTAACAACTTTGTTTTTTCTCCTTTTTATAGTGAAGTCCATTTAAGCTAGGTAAAGGTAACTAGGCCTACTAACTGACACTTGAATTGATTGTTAAAAGCTTTATTTGTTTTCAGCATGTATTTTAATTTTTGAATGCATGTGAATAGAAAGAAGAGGAGAAAGCAGCAAGGTCTTGGGAAAAAAGAGTAGCTTTTGTGCTTTCCAACCACGAGAAAGGGGTGATTTTTAAAGCTCTAGAGGAGTGTTTTAAGAGCAATTCTGTAGAGATAGCAAAATCTTGCCTTCTTGTGGCCACCTGGCTTGTGCACATGCTCTACAGTTTTCCTGATTGCGGTGTAAGGGAAACCGCTCGTAAATCCTTGCTTGATAAGTTCATCAATGTGCTACAGTCATCAAGGAACTTGGAGGAGAAGATTTTGGCGGCCCTTGCTCTGAGAGGATTTGTTAGCGACCCAGGTACATTTTGTTTCTTGAGCTGATAGTCTATGTGCAATTTTTTTGTTTAGAAACTAACATTTTTGATCCACGTTATAAGATGGACTCAATGAAGTTGGGGTGTATACCAAATCTATTTGGAAAATCTTAAGGAAGCTTAAGAAGAGTTCCACAGCAGCCAGCGATATATTGAAAGCTTTGATGAACTTACCATGTGTTGATGCTGTGAGTGTGGTGTATACATTCTTTACTCTTTAAACATTTTAAGGAAAAGCATACTTGAGTAACATTAATTGGATAAAATGCAGGCAGAGTTGTGGTCCTGCACTGAAGGCCCGGAGTTAGATGTGTCTATGAATGGCGAAGTTCTCTCAATGGTTCATATAAGAAGCCGGTTGATAAGCAGCCATTCTGATGGAACCATAAAAGTATGGACATGAGAAAAAGTTATTGACCATGATTCACAACTCTCTATTACTTGTTACCATATACTAGGTGCTATCTAATCTTTACATCTACTGGAGACTTCTTTTCCTAATTTATCTTCAAAACTTCCCCCCCATTCAGGTGTGGGATGCCAGAAAGAGAGTTCCCCGATTGATTCAGGAAGTTCGTGAACACTCAAAAGCTGTCACATGCCTTTACGTTCCTCCTCCATGTGATAAATTGTACAGCGGATCATTGGACAAAACTATCCGAGTAAGTCCACATTTTATACGTCTTCTGTGATATAAAAATTCAAGCATGTTTACAAGTAAAAAGGAATGTATCCATGAAGGGAACAAAACTGATGATAGCTTGAAGACTTGCAAAAAGCTCACTGAATCCCTCTAAGTGCATGCTTGGCACAATACTCGATAGGGATACACAGTATGGAAAAAAGGATTTTAGCTTATTTTCTTCCGTAATACTGTCCAAAACTATCTAATCCTCCCTAGCAAACATGCCTTAAAATGTATATTGTGATGGATCATCCTACATTCTATTCTTTATCTACTTTAAGGCAAATAAGTGGTTTCTTGTAATTTTCTTCTCATGCCTATGCATTGACCTTAATCTATTAGGTATGGTCAATCAAAAAAGAGGAAATCCATTGCATTCGAGTTCATGATGTGAAAGAGACAGTCCATGAGTTGACAGCTAATGATAAAGTCGCATGCTTTTCATCTCAAGGAACTGGAGTTAAGGTTGGTACTCTAAACTTTCTTGATAACTTGGACATCCATAAAATTACAATATTGTAAACATCAAAATCTTGCAGGTCTATAATTGGTCTGGAGTTCCAAGACATGTTAACTTCAACAAAAATGTTAAGAGCCTAGCCTTGACAGCTGATAAACTCTACTGCGGTTGCACTGGTTATAGCATCCAGGTAACACATTTTACACGGAGAGAAGAAACTCATTTTAACTGCCATATAAATCTTGCTTTCTACGAGAATATTTGGTTAACTAGAAAAGTTTACTTTTAAGTGTTAAAAATAAATAATTATCTAATGGTCAGAATTGAAAACAAGCAATCTACTATATTAATAATAAGGTAAAAGTTACTTTCCAAAATAACTTTTTTAGTTTTTTTACTGAGAAGGCTAGAAAAAAGTAACATATCCAACATGAAACAGAAGTTATTAACATATGCCTTTTTAGAAAGAAAATAGCCAAACGTGCTCTTAGTTTCCCTTCTGCTATTCTGCTAATGCGCATATTTTTTGAAGGCAAAATGTTGATAATAGTGGAAATAGATGCTTACAATAATCTTTACTGTGCTGAGAATTTGGAAATTGATGGCAGGAGGTGGATTTAAGAAATCTTACTTCAACTACATTCTATTCTGGTGCAAAAAAATTGCTAGGGAAACAAACAATATACTCGTTACAAATTTACGACGGTCTTTTATTTGCTGGTGGATCACTAGTTGATGGTATAGCAGGCAAGGTATGAATTCCTAGTTATCTCATTTTTTACTGCCAAAACTCGCAATCAATTTCTAAATGATATAACTTTTCCCCAATAATAAAACTTGCACGTGTAAGGTATTCTCGCTCTCCAGCAAGGCAGTAATAGGATCATTGTCAACTGGTTTTGACATTCAACGAATGGCTGTAAACAGTGACTTCCTATTTATGGCTACAAAGTGTGGAATGATAGAAGTATGGTTAAAAGAAAGGGTGACCAAGATTGCTTACATTAAAACGGGATGTGTGGGGAATGCAAAAGTTATGTCCTTGGCTACAGACTATGAAGGACAGAGGCTTTTTGCTGGATCCTCTGATGGAAAATTCCAGGTGCCAAACACACTATTCTTTTGAGAATTTGAAAACCTTACATAGTTGGCGTTGGACTGTGTGAAGCCTAATCATACTGTGCAATTTCTTCGTGCCCATTATAAACCAGTGTGCACTTTTCTTGGCTTCATATTTCTTTCTGTTTATTGTTTTGGTTGTCATTGTGATTAGGCTTAATCGCAAACAGCTAGTCTTTTTAGCATTTGGTGTTTTTGATCATTTCTTCCACATATCGATTGCAGGTTTGGAGTCTGGACTAGAACATTTACTTGTCATGATGTAAATGACATTAAAGATTCCTCCTCGATGATTCAGTCAGTTTTGGAATCAATTCGGGAGCAAGGGATCGCGTAGCTCGTGTTGCAGTTCAGCTCAATGGCGTCTCTGTTAGTTATGGATCTTATTTCCGCAAGGCAAATGCAATCTGTGATTAATTTTTTTTATTTGAAACGTTGCAGAAAACATTATTGAATCAACTGATCAATCGCGTTCGTTAACCGCATATGGATCCCATTTAGTTGTGCCCACTCGAATCCATCCAACTTATATTTTTGTTATCGGTTGACTAATCTGTCCATAATTATAACCAAAAATGAATCGATGGTCAATTTTACGTAGTTGATAGGATGCATATTGTTTGACCTTATTTTAATTGTTACGAGTGAAAGATGGCAATCTTCATTTTATCAAGCAAACAATTGGATTATGAGCGTGTCTGGGGCCGAACAAATATTTGGTAGCTTGCAATTTTATTGAAAGAGGACTTTGTCAGACCAGTTTCAACTATTCAAATTGTACTAGTCCCAGTTGATGTCAAATATAATTTTATTGAAGTTAACGTAGGAGCTAGCCGAAATGACAGAGAAGAATTATATATATTTTAATAAACATTTTTGACTAGCTATTTAAGTTTACAATTTTATACATTTTCATTTCAATATATAAGCTTCACAAAGCTGGTCATGATTTCTTCAAAACGATACTAAAAACTTATTCGATGATTGAGAAATAGAGTCCGACAACAAGTCATAAGTGATGATGGGCGCGAATTAGATTAATTAAATTCATTTGTGCAATCATTTTTATCTCGCTATTGCAACCTCGTCGTTTAGTAGTTTTGTAAATTGAAATTTACATTGGAAGTACTTCTCAATAGTATTTCCAAAAGACTTTATTTTTAAAAAGCATATTTCATAGTTAAAAGAGTGTTCATAAATTTAGAGAATAACAAGATTTTAAATACTCCAATGAGCTCTATAAATTTAACACTTAATTTTACTAATCCCCATAAAATTATCGTTGCTCTATCTTTTATATTCTCTAGTTTTTCTTTAAATTATTATATTATTTTTTCATTGAAAATTGAAATACTTTATTATAAAAAATATGTCCTTCTTTATATTAAAATATTAAATTAAAAAATCTTAGAGCAAAATTTTAAGGTTGATTCTTTAAAATAGAAAAAGTGTTTTGGAGATGTTTTAAGTACTTTAAAAAGGGATGGAGACTCTTTCCTAACTTTTGAAAATTATAATTCGAAGTTGACCCCAAACTAGCTCGATGAAATGAGCTAATTGCATTATTTTTCTCATTATTTTGGGTTCATATTATTCTTAATTGCAAGGAAAGTGAATCTTAATTATTCAAATAATAATGTTATTTAAGTTTAACGGTAATTTAAATGGTAACAATAATGATATTAAATTACATATTTAATGAAATAAATTACATAATTTCAATTTTAATAAATTTATCAATTTATGCCACCAAAACTCCAAGTGTTCTTCTTATTCAAAATCCCGTGAATCCATTAACCCGGAGGCCAAAAGGTTCCCTCCTCCTGCCCCCAAATAAATACTCCAGATTTGCCTTTTTTAACATTTATTATATACACAGTGTTTTAATAATCCCCCCAAGCACCACATCAATGGCGATCGACACCGTACCGCCGCTCATCGCCGCACAGCTAAATTATCTCATCAGCCACTCCTCTTTTCCCATCAAGGTAGGTGCACATCACCACTTCAAATCATGTACCTAGGGATATATGTATGTGCTAATCTGTGTTTATATATTCGCAAACACTGTCATAAACTCAAGGTTTATTTTTTGGATTAGAGGGTTGCTAGTTCTGTTTAATAAATATAATGTTGCAGGTGGAGCAAATGTGGTCTGGCTGCAAAAACCCTAGCTTGCTTGATCGTTTCACTTTAGTCATCCCTTTTTGCCTCGACTATATCAAATGTCAGAATAATTTTATAGATTGCGTTCTTTAATGTTTTTGTCATGGTTGAAATTTTTAATTGCTTAATGTTATCGGGAAAATGAGATGTAGGGGATGTGATATACAACGCTATATATCCACTGGCGGCTCCGGATATAATATTTGGACCTGAAGATGAAAATTTTTCGCCCTATAATGGGGTCAACGAAGTTGTGGACTCGAAATCTTCTAAAAATTGTTTGGCCGATTGGAACAGCAAGGACCCCAGTCGGTTATTGCGTCTTATTATTGAGCTCAGGTTAGGGTTTTTTACAATATAATTTCTGTAGAACATGGAAAATTTTACTGCTTTGTGATCTTTTTTAATGACTGTGAGTTTTGGAGTCTTTGTTTCTTTTTGTTTCAAGGGATTCATACTCCACATACCAGAAGAAAAGTGTAGGAGAGGTTGATGATGATAGATTGAAGTTCGAACTCAGCACTATGCTTTCGAGAGAGGTTAGTGTTAAACGAGTTTCCATTTCTGGAGAAAAAAGATTGAGCTTTGTGCATTTTCTTTGCATTTCCAGGTGCTTAAAGTAATCCCTTTCGTGCTCAAATGCAGTTGTGTTTTAACTCTCTCTATCATTTGATGCTATGCTTAAGGTATATTAAAAATGTAATTCGAAATTCTTACAGAACACTTCCGTCATTCAATGCAGATGAGTAACTTGGCAATGCGAAGATTGATTAGTTACAATACACACAATATGATAATGCATACTGCGGGGTTTAAAAATCACCCCTAACAACAATTTTCATACAAGTCTATGCATTACATAAAAAATCATGCTTAGACTTGGGGACTATTGTTACGCCTCACCACCGAAGCTACAGTCAAAGTACCACGTCGCAACCCAATGGGTCAAATAAAAAGAAGTCAATAAAAGTTGAAGTTCATGTGCCTAAGCACTATCTAAATGGTTGAAGCCGTTCAGCCGAAGTGCTACGTTAGAAATCAAAGAAACTGAAGCTCTCCTCACAAAAGACCACTAATACAAAGCTCCCTCTGGCCAAAGCCCTTAGTTCATCCGAAGTTCATGAAGCTGAAACTATCTCTTACAAAATTTATAGACAATCTTTAGGAATGATTGATGTAACGTTTGTAATAAATAATGTCAGCTTAATATATAGGGTGGCCGACGTGTTGTCAATATATTTATTGTATGATATACTTTGTGATGTGAGGCTTCAGTTAAGGAGATGAGGTCACGTGGTTCTCATCTAACGGGCACCACATCAACCAGAACACTATAAATAGGTGTCTTGGTAAATTGTAAAGGGTGGGATAATGGAGTGGTCACTGGAATATTGATTCTAAGATAAAAAAAAAAGGACACTCAAGAAACCTTCCTGCTTGTCCTATATTTATCAGTTTGATCTTAGTTTGTTTACACTTGTCGGTGATTGTTTGTTAGTGCAATCATCTCAGTCGCTGCGCTGGTGCTCAAACACTTTTGTCTCACACCGTAATGCATCTCTCGCGTTCTCCTTTTCTCATCGGTTCTCCAATCAAAACGCGTCAAAACTTGCTTGAGTTGGCTTGAGGGAGCCCAACATCTGTTGTCCGTGTTTGCGTTACATTTTTTGGGGTCAACACATAGTCACATACAACCGGATATTGTAACGATAGATTGTATTTAGGCACCAGAGATGTTACTCTGATTGTTGTTTGAAAGTGTAAAATTGTTAAAGTTGTTATATCAAATTATATGGTAGCTAGGGTTAGGGTCAAGGTTGTACACTAAATATCAATTTTGCATGCCCTGTTTACAGCATCAAATGGCATCTTTGAAATATTTTAGAAGCTTGAATCGAGCAAAAAGTGGGACCTTTTATCTATAAGGTTCTATTTCATCGTTTGGTTTGAGTGTTGAGACCAGTAGGTTGATGAAAGAAACATATTCCTGTTTTGTTTGAGGAGTTATTAGTGTTTATCTTTAGAGCTTGATCTCAATAAGTTGATAATTAGTTTTTGGTTTCCCATGTTCTGTGAAATGCGCATTGGGAGGTGCAAGTTGGTCTAAGAGATATGACCTAGTTTCCGTGTGGCCTTATTTCACCAGTGGTTGAAATCTTATATGTTGAAGTTTCTCTCACCATTTACTTTTATAGGAATATATACAATTAGAATTGATCCTTTTAATGCTTGCATGTTATTACGCAACTTAGTCCTCAATTTTGCCTTTTGTATGTATGTCTTTGCATAATTTTTGACTTTGAAGAAATTGCTTCTCTTGTCGTCTTGAATTTTGCGAGAGGCCTAGAAAACTGTTTGAATTTCTTCATAATTTTTCACAGGGAATTGAAATGTGTACGAGTTCAGGCATTGACAAGGTAATTTAGGATGACCGACAACTTTTCATCCTGCCATGGTCCGCTATTATATGCTTCTATATAAGTTAACTCTCCTAGTGGTCGCTGTGCCATTAATTGTTGTGTAGCCAGAAGAGGTCAGATTTGCAGTACCTTTATTGGAGATGGATATAAATAAATTGGTTCTTGGGTCCACCTGGAAACGTCCACAAAAGATATACTTACAGGTTAGTTTGTCAAAAGGTTCTGTGCTTTTTGGCCCTTTTA
This sequence comes from Fraxinus cuspidata, assembly GCA_903798385.1. NCBI lineage: Eukaryota > Viridiplantae > Streptophyta > Magnoliopsida > Lamiales > Oleaceae > Fraxinus > Fraxinus cuspidata. Next base: position 38,399 of record CAIGRP010089224.1, read on the forward strand.
ATATAGAAATTGCATATATATATATATATTTTTTTTATAATACCTAAGTCGGCATATGCAACAGTGCCAAAATATCAATTAGTCAACAAATATCTAATTAGCAACACTGTAGCAAAACCACAATGAAAGTGGGTTAATGTGAAAACTCGTGTGACATAAATGAACAGTGATCGGCAGATTGCCTCTTTTAAGAGAAGGAGGGATTAAACTACAAGTAGATGATATGACTAATAACACGTGTCTGTGGCGCCTACACTTTTTTGTTTCCTTCTTTACCGTTCATCTCTACTCGTGCTTTGCATTCAGTTTATAAAGGCTCCCCCTGATGCATGCACGCGCGCACAATGTCTTATGATATCAGTATAAACGATCCATTTTACCTGGTATTAGGAAGCTACTGAAAAATTTTGTTCTGTTCTGTACAGTAACATTTTTTATGTACCTTTTGAATTTGGAGCGAGAAAGTGCTAAATCTCTATTGATCGTTCTAGAAATGCCATATTGTTGCTTACAATACCCCATCACATATTTAGGTCGTTTGCAAAGAGTTTTATTAGTAACTTTTTGTGAGACATTTTTTGAATAAATTCAAATCCTACTCTCCACCACTTAATAAATTGACATTCTCCACCACTTAAATAAATTTATGTTCTCATTTACTAACACTTGAAATATAAACTCCAGAAACAACTGTTTTAGTAGGACTTTGTGATAATCCACCATTTTCACCTCAAGCCTTTCAAAACTTATCACTGCATCACTTTTAAACTTACTGTTTCACCAAATTAAACATGCCTATAGGTTATATTTCCAGTTGGTAAAAAGTCTCCTTCAGCCCCACGTCTGAAGTTGGTGTCTCCCGCTGAATTGAAGGCCCTATTTTCTATTGATGTTTTTAAACTTCCTCCTTGGTTAGAGGGGATGTAAGTTCATGATCTCTTACTGAATTTTTTTTCAATATACACTGACTGTACCCTTTCTAATGGTTCAGCCTTTCCTGTTGTCTAGTCTCAAATTTGCCTTTCCTTTTTCCTCTACAGGTGCATGGCTGAATATCTTCCAACTTTAGAGGAGATGCTGCAAACACAGGTTTGCTGCATTCTATAAAAATTTTAGCTTTCAACTTGACATGATTATGTCCTCTATGTAAATTATAACCACAATAATGCTCATTAGATTGAATGATCCCTCCCACTTTTTATTGTAATGTTGTCTATTTTTTCTCAACAGATTACAGATGCAGTCTTGTCAATTGAAGTAAGAAGAAAGTTTATCATGGTTTTGGAGCCTCTGTTTGGAAGACCATTAGAAGCTGATCCGGTCTGGCTTCATGAACTTCAAATAATTGACTGCTAATTGCTATTGATAAAGAGAAATGCTAATCCCTCCTTGCTATGATTTCCAGGTCTTCTGCAGAAAGGCAACTTTCCTGGCTAATTCTGGGTTGTTCACTTTTCTGGTAGGACATATCCTTAGCACTTCATGTATTTCTGCTTTTACATCTTTATTGCATCTGATGAAAGTTTTGCTCAATGGATAATATTTTGGATAACATGGAAATAGCTCAATAAATTTTGTAACTCAAGTTTTTATTTACTGCCTTTTTTTCTCGTTCCGCTTTCCTGTTCGGAGTTGTGCATTTGAATTTTGTTTAATCAGCTTTCCTTGTTGCTTGCTTAATCATATAAATTTTAAGTCTTGCTGAGTTACCTTTACACCTCCACAACTTTCCCTCTTCTCTCACCATGAAATGTTGAATCAAAAGTTGCCATTTTCTGCCTGATATCTGCAGAGGTGGTAAATTTCATGATCAAGGATGTGGTCAAAAGATTGGCATGTTTATGTTGATGGCTTTAAGATGAGTTTGTTGTGAAGAATTCTTGAGTTAGGGGACGAGACAACATTGACACCAATTGTTGACAACTTTTATGTATTGGATCTCTTGCCGTTTGTCTGGGAGTTTAAAGTAGAACTAGATCGATGGAGTGGCAACAAGGAAAATGTTTTAACTTATTATTTTGTTGTCTGGGAGTTAAATGGGAAGTTATACTACTTATAGTCATAGGTAAAACATCAATAGCAAGGAAGGATTAGATAGCCTGAACACTATGAAGAAGAAAAGAGAGGCTAAAATCTTATTCATTTAATACTGCTTACTAATCATGGATTAATAGTTTAAAGTTGCCTTCTTTGGTGTTTATCATCTACAATTTTTTCATAGTAGTTGGAGAACATTCGATAGCAAGTTAACGAGGGGTGATCTTTACCTGGATCCTTATGTGGATATGTTAATTCATTCATGGCTTGAAATAACACTTTTTATGCAAGAAATACTACAGAGAATATTTATTTAAAAAAAATGTTGATGTGTCACCAGGAAATGTTGATCTGGTCTCCTGCACCAGGATGGCAACTATGTCCCTGTTTATTAGATATTAAACTTGTATCTATTTCCAGTGCGTTTGTATTTCTTAGTGTTCAGCTTTAGGTATTTTTTGAAATGTTCTTCAGTTGGTTAGCCAGACATTATCTCCCCCTGAAGCCCTACCGCACATATATATAAAAAAAAAATGAAGAAGAAGAAGAAAACAGAAGGTATATAATTTAATAAAGCAATCAAAATACTAGCTTTATTTTTTTTTTTTCAAAAAAAAGGAAAACAAAAGTGAAATAAAGAAAAGCAATGGCAAGCCTGGTTTTCGACTGTCTATTTTCCTCTGTGTGCCAAAAAATTGCCAGTATGAGACTTTGATAATGGAAGAACATTGTCATTGGTATGTCTTGCCTTTTTTGTGTTTGAAGATTCTCCAAGTGATAAATAATTGTCAAGATTAGGTACCTATTCTCATACTATTTAGTTACTTTTTGTATGTTGATTGTTCTCTTCTTTGGAAACCATTGTTTTCCAGGGTGTCCTGTTCCTTGTTTTTGTCATTTATTACCTTTAAGTCTTACTCAGAGCATTTTTTTAGGTGCATATCTCCATTCCTCTTCAATTTCCAAAGCAGAAACCAACTTTGATACTCCAGAGTTCACAGGTGATTGATCTTTCTTTCTTATCAGAGTGGTAAAACCTGTACACAGCTTATTATATATGTCAAGAGCATGTTTGGCTAAGTTCAAAAAATGTAATAACTCTTTGCTTTTTGTCTCTAAACATGTTCCGATATGTCACTTGCCAAACTAAGCAACTTTCTCATATCCTACTTTGAACAATAAAAAAATGCACCTTCTGTCTCATAAAGATATGTTTGCTTTCCTTTTTCGTTTGTCCCTAGTTATAGGCAACTTTCCTTGCCGAGAGTATAGATTATTTTTTAATTTTCTAATATACCCTTATTTAATGTGCCATGTTATCAACAAATATAAATTACTTCTATTTAAACCATTATATAATGTAGGGGTATATTAGGAAAAATGTATATTTCTAACTATATTAATTACATTTTCTTAATTTGTTGAAAATAGAAACAAGTCTACCTTTGTGGGATAGAGAGAGTATTCTTTTTGAAACTTATTTGCTTAACTTTTTATGCTTAGTCAAATAAGTAGTATGTTGTGGTCCCAACATTTCATCAGTTTGTGATTAAGATGGTAGGTAGCACCTTCACTCAATCTCTCACTTGGCGAAAATTCAGTAGCTATGAACCTGAGTTATTTTTCGAAACAGCTTCCTGATGAACCCAGCCAGTGTCAATCCCCTGCTTTTAACTATGGTTAAACAGATATATAATGAAATTACTGTGTGTGAATGTAGCATTTTATTTCCCATGGTGCACCAGTGAAGTCTCCTTTGTTGACTGATTACCCGTGGAGTCCCAGATGGGAAGCGTCAGAAATGGCTGGGAGGATCTAGTAAGTACTTCGTTTTTTCGTCAAAAGGTTTCACAATCTTGTGGTCCGCACATAATATTTTTCTTCCACAAACCATTTTGGCAGTGATTTTCTGGTGGATGAATGCTTGAACTTCAAGAAGTTCTGCAATGAGAGCGTGGTTCTACTGCGTTAGAAAAGCTTTCAACCGTGGAAGAATCCATCATGAAATGCATTTATCTGATTGATTCGACTCATGTATTTGAGATTTGTTGTACGTATTAGATGTGTGTATTTTCGTGTAGAGAGGAAAACAAAACGAAGACTTTTCTTTGTCAAGAAAGAGCAAAAAATGGTGCTCCTGATTGTTTAAAGAACAGTCCTGAATTTAAATTATTCAAGCGTCATTTGCTTGGAGTTCAAAATGAGAAGTCAATCTTAGCTTTGGTGTATGTTGATAAATTGTTGGAAATAGTCGAGTTGGTTCCTTCTTACAAGGAAAAAGAACACTTTTGAGTTAAGATTGTTATTTTAACATATAAGTAATTTGAAGCTTAACCAAACATCACTATCTGAGAATTGATTGGGATCATTTATGCTTCTCATAATGGTTAGGCTACCGTGCACGAAATTAATTCCAACTGGGAAATATGAAAATGAAATAAAATATAGTAAAATAAATAGATTCAATGAGGGTTCGAGGAGATTTTCTGCTTTATTCGGAGCTATACAAAGTGGGGCTAGACATGGAGGGAAATTTCGGAGCTAGGCAAGGCAGGGAGGGGCAGGTTGTGACGGAAATTTTTTCTATCATAGTCCCTACCAACCATAAACAATCCACTTCATTAATTTTGATAGTGAAGTAATTAACGTAAATAGCCTTTTTTTTTTTTTTATAATAGAACATAAATATTTATTTTAAATTTTAATAAAACATATTTATTTAATCGTGGCCAAACGTGCACCACCGTTTGTGGCAGTGGATTGGATAGAGGGTTTGAAGCGCCGAAACTCGCGCATGCACCAACCGATAAACCACACGATGTCCCTCATATCTCTCAGGCGCACCGCACACAATTCTCTCCAGTTACTCCCAAAGGCATTGGTACAAAAATCACTGACGCAGAAAGCGATTTCCATCTAAACTTAAAAGCTGTACGAATTGGAGAGAATTTCGGGCCTCTTCAAATATCTCCCTCCAATGATTCTAGCTTGCTCTTAACATTTCCATCAACTGCCCATAAAAATATCAATATTATCCACAGACAACCAAAACCCACAAAAACACACCCAAAATGAGAGAAATCTTGCACATTCAGGGAGGCCAATGCGGGAACCAAATTGGGTCGAAATTCTGGGAAGTAATATGTGATGAGCACGGGATTGATCCGACAGGTAGGTACAAGGGTGAGTCTGGTGACGGTTCGTTCGATCTCCAGTTGGAGAGGATCAATGTGTATTACAATGAGGCCTCCGGCGGAAGGTATGTTCCACGGGCTGTTTTAATGGATCTCGAGCCTGGGACGATGGATTCCATCAGATCCGGCCCGTATGGGCAGATCTTCCGGCCGGATAACTTTGTTTTTGGGCAGTCTGGGGCGGGGAATAATTGGGCCAAGGGGCATTATACGGAAGGCGCTGAGTTGATTGATGCCGTTCTTGATGTTGTGCGGAAAGAGGCGGAAAATTGTGACTGCTTGCAAGGTTGATGCTATTCTTCCATTTTCGTTTTCCATTTTTGTTCTAATAGATATATTATACTATGTATATATATACATGCATGTTAGAGTTTTAAAGTAATGCTGCGAATATGTTTACAACTTAGTTTTTGTGCTTTTTGTGAATATTTTGGATTTTTCCGTTGCATTGCTTAGATATTGAATGGGTTATCTGCTTTCTATGTTTTTTTTTTTTTTGGTTTTCGAATATTTGATTTAGGCGTGGCTTTTGGAGATCTATGGTTTTCAGACGTCCTTGGTGTTTGCGGATCTTTAAATTTAAGTGAATTGGTTAATTTACGTCTTGATCATGGTTTTTTACTTGAAATCACTTAATTGACCTAAAAATAAATACTTCGATTCGCACTATTACCGTTTTCTTCTAATCATGTATGGAAATTTCTCATCTTAAACTTGTTTAGAACAATTAAAAATAACTTGCTACTTTTTTTGTCAATGATTATACTCAAAATGTCTAAAAATTATGAGTGACTGCGTGCTAAAAGGTGCTGGGCTTTGTTTGAGAAGCAGACAAAGTAACTCCTCTAAAATTCTTACTTTTTTGACCTTACATTTGTCATTCAGTGGATCTACTTTTTTGAAATTTTGTTTATTAATTCATGTATGTTGTGTCTTTGATATTTTATATTTAGTGCCAGATATATTTTAATATTTTTTTTGGGCCCTTTGTCCAAAATTGGGGACACTTGACATCATATTCCCTGTTATTGAATAATGCTTAGCTTAATTTATTTGATCCGTAATTAATACTGCTGATCTATAGCACCGACAGTTTTTTTACCCCTTGACAAATGATAGTGCATTACTTGTTTAGAGGTGTAATTCGTCCTGGCCCAGCACAGGCATGGCCGTGATATGTGGCTGTCCAATATAAAAATTTGGCTGTTGCTGGAGGTGGGGACGGATTTGTTTTAGGGAAATCATCAAAACTTCCGTACTTCAAAAAGTTTAAAAATATCCCCTCTACAATGTGTTCAAAAATACATATTTTTCCTTAAAAGTCAATATTTGTAATCTCTGTGTAACCAGCGGTCAAAAGGGGTGGTGGCAGCAAGGTGGAGGAAGAATAGGTGGTGGTAAAAGATAGTGACTGTGGTATAAGAGGTGTTGGCGGCGGCTCAGATGGTGCCGGCCATGCGAAGGAGGTGGTGGTGATGCACAGATCTGTGGTGGTGGATATTTAAGGTGAAGGCGATTGCAAAAATTAAGGTGGTGTCGTCTTGGTTGGTTCATTATTTGTGGTGGCGGCAAGGGTGGTGATGGGGTTGATATTTGTAAGGGAATGTTTAGGGTTTAGTGGTGTTTGGACAGGGTTTGAATTGATATGGGAAAAGAGGGTGTTTAAAAAAGGGATTTAAACAAAATGGGATGAATTTTGTTAAATTTTTGATTAAAATGAGTAACTAGGATTAAGAATGAAAATGGGGGTATATTTGGCTTTTTCAACAAAAGTAGGTGTTTTGTATAATTAATTTTCTTCAAAAAAAACTTTTATATAATAATATTATTGGCCCCCTTCAAGTGGCCTACCTCAGACTTACATGGGCTGGTCCCACGAGCCATGCTGGGCCACTGCAATTTTTAAGTGATGCGCCTGATCCAATACGTTAGATGTAGGCCATTTCAGTGCACTTTTACACTCACCACCCTGATGTATTTTTCACTTCCAATAATCCTATCTAGCACCCGTGAGAGTCCACCTTTAATTTTCCAATGAAATTGGGATGCATTTGATTCGTTGGACAATTAATTGTGGGCCCCCATGGCCAACTAGACGGGTGCCAGATAGCATTTTTCTTTTTCTTTTTCTTTTTCAATGAGGAAGATGGGAATTCTTGTAAAAGATCAAGCATCACCTGAGAAGCTAGTAAGTCACTAATATATAGTACTTGACTATAGTAGAACACTTTGAGAGGGTTTCTGAAGTTCACTTTGAGATTATAGGTTAAATTAAATTATTGAAGACTCGTATAGAAGTTCAGTTATTGATTTTTTGAGGTGTTAGAAAGTGTTTTTGAATCATATGTGTTGTCTATATTCCTAATCATTTCAACATTTTTGTTTGGACTTAGGTGCTGCCTTCGGTGAGACTTTAGTCATGGTACAGTACAATTCCAGTGTGCTTTCTTTGTAATGAAGCTTACCCAATGATCTTTTCACCGTCAGAACATACTGGTTTCTTGTTACATATGCTTTCAGCCAGTAATTTCATTTGAGAGAAAAGCCCCATATATTAATATCTATTTTTGCCAACAGGTCATGGCTACTCGTTTTTGTAAATTACTGTTCCTCGTGGGAGCTGGTCAGTGAAAACTAATGTAATACATATATCAACTGATATGCTTTCTCCAATGGTTTTATGTGGGCAGGATTTCAAGTATGTCACTCACTTGGAGGAGGGACAGGTTCTGGCATGGGTACCCTCTTAATTTCAAAGATAAGAGAGGAATACCCAGACAGAATGATGCTCACTTTCTCTGTTTTTCCATCACCAAAGGTCTCGGACACTGTCGTAGAACCCTATAACGCTACACTTTCAGTGCACCAGTTGGTGGAAAATGCAGATGAATGTATGGTTCTTGACAACGAAGCACTCTATGACATCTGTTTCAGGACCTTGAAGCTTAGTAATCCAAGCTGTGAGTACCCACCCACCTTATCACTTCTAGAACAAAGAAAATTAAGTGCATGTTAGGTTAGTACTTCCTATTAGGACTGGACAGTATGACGAATGTACTATTCGATCCTTTCTACCAAAGTATGTTTTTGTGTTTTAATGTTTATTCTGTTTGTATTTTTTCTTATTATTAGTTGGTGATTTGAACCATCTGATTTCTGCAACTATGAGTGGTGTAACCTGTTGCTTGAGATTTCCCGGCCAGCTGAACTCAGACCTCAGGAAGCTCGCTGTGAACTTGATCCCTTTCCCGCGTCTTCATTTCTTCATGGTTGGATTTGCGCCACTCACCTCTCGTGGATCACAGCACTACATCTCTCTCTCTGTCCCGGAGCTAACTCAACAAATGTGGGACTCAAAGAACATGATGTGTGCTGCTGACCCACGCCATGGCCGCTACCTGACAGCCTCTGCCATGTTCAGAGGGAAAATGAGCACCAAAGAGGTTGATGAACAGATGCTTAACGTTCAGAACAAGAACTCATCATACTTCGTTGAATGGATTCCGAATAATGTGAAGTCTAGCGTTTGTGACATCCCACCAACTGGCCTGAAAATGGCATCCACTTTTGTAGGTAATTCAACTTCGATTCAAGAAATGTTCAGGAGAGTGAGCGAGCAGTTCACAGCCATGTTTCGACGCAAGGCCTTCTTGCACTGGTACACTGGAGAAGGGATGGATGAAATGGAGTTCACTGAAGCTGAGAGTAATATGAATGATCTGGTTGCTGAATACCAGCAATACCAGGATGCTACTGCGGAGGACGAAGAAGACTATGATGATGAGGGTGACGAAGAGCAGTACGATGGCTAAACGTCAGGGAACTTGTTTGTTACATAGTACCGATCATACATGCTATGCAACAAGTACTTGTTTATCTGTTGCATCTGTTGTTCCTTCTGTGTTATTGTCTACTACCAAGTGATATAATATTCGCTTTCGTGTACCTGTTTGTTTCCTCATTTACCATTTCAATGTTTGTGTAATATTCCAGTATGTCTGAACATCAAGATCGTTTGATGCCTTTCGTTTGGTTTGATTATGGATATTCAACATTACAGAATATGCTATAAAAGAAAATATTGCATCTTTTTCACTCGTTATTATTTTCTCAGTTCAAGTGATAATAATTAGCTACTGCATCTACTGAATTCGTGACAAGATTCATCAATCCTCTCATTTCCCGTTGGGACTTCTCTTTGTACAAATAATTAAGGCTCCGTTTGATATTCCTTATGTTGACCTCAAAAAATGTTGTCAACAGATACCGGGCCCACTCGTGCTCACGTAAGCCGAATTCCAACACGCTAAGATGGATCAATGGCGATGGATCCTCAGAGATTGGATGTGGGAACAGCTTAACAACACGAGACGTTTCCGTTCGGACTCCGGCGAGATATTCGTAATATAATTGTGTAATAAAAACCAATTGTA
>CAIGRP010089227.1:0-32051 GCA_903798385.1 Fraxinus cuspidata
TGGCTCGTTAGATCCAGCGATTTCAGATGACGATGGGTTCAGGTGGTGCGGTGGTGGTTTTGCGGGTGTACGGTGCTACAATCGTCGATGTATTGACGGTGACGTGGTGTTTTTTCCCTTTAATCTTTTGTGGATTGTTTTAGGTGTTGGCGGTAAGGTGGTGTTGGTTGTGCTGGTGGTGAAAATCTAAAGTTTTTTAGGGTAATTGGGAGTGTTTTGCAAGTTATGGAGATGTTTGTAGTTGGGTGGTGGTGGTTGTGATATTGGTTGTGGTGGTGATGTTGGTGGTGCTGGTCGACGGAGATGTGTGTGATAGTCGTGGCGTTGTTTCAGGTGGTGGTGGTGCGTTTCTGTTGTTGGTGGCGGTGGTGCGTTTCTGTGGTATTGTGTTGGCGGTAGTTGTGTGGTGTTGTTTTGTTGGTGGGGGTGGTGGGATCGTATTTGTGACCAATTATTTGGTTAATTTGTGATCAAATATTGGTGGTGGATTGGGATCGGGGGTGGGGTGGTTGGTATATGCGACCAACTATTTGATTTATTGTGACTAATCATTAAACCGTGATCTTAAAATTCGATAATTTGTGACTAAAAAATAGTTCGTGACCAATAAATTTGAAAATATGTGACCGATAAATAAACCGTGACATATAATTTTTTTGATATGTGCCCAATGAAATAAACTGTGACGTATAAAATCTTTGATTCGTGATTTCGAAATAATTTGTGACCAATTAATTTAATAATACGTGACCAATAAATAAGTTATGACCAATGATTATATACATGTGACCATTAATTGTATAATTGTGAATTTATTATATTTAAACAACAATTATTTTTAATTAATTAACTAAATACCCGAGTTTTGCACTTTTTAAACTTAATACGTGATTTTTGTAATCGTGAAACTTAACGCCTGATTTGTGAATTCTTCCCCCTCAAAATTATGAGGCCCAAGGAAACATTGTCATGAGTCAGGGTCGGCCCAGCTAAAACTGGAATTCAAAATGCGATTAAAAAAAAAATAGTACCGACAAAATAACATTACAGCATGCTACTATAGCTATAACAGCTGGGAGATTAGCTGGGGCATGCAATTGTGGATGTTGAAGTATAATTTGAAAGAATTCATGTTGAACAGACTTGATCCATGGAAATTTATGCAAGCACTGGTCACTGTAGATTTTCATAAAAAGACTTTTTTCAAATTTCTNAACAGCTGGGAGATTAGCTGGGGCATGCAATTGTGGATGTTGAAGTATAATTTGAAAGAATTCATGTTGAACAGACTTGATCCATGGAAATTTATGCAAGCACTGGTCACTGTAGATTTTCATAAAAAGACTTTTTTCAAATTTCTAAGTACTCAAAAGAAGTATTAAAATTTGATGCATGTTACGTTTCCCCCTAAAGAACAGATTTAACACGTGCCTTACTCAAGAATCTAATTGCATTTGTTTTACGGATATGGTTTTTTTGTAGAATCGCATTCCATATTTTTCTGACTTGACGAGATTTTTCTTTACCCTAGATATTTTGTGTTCACTTTATGATTTTCATTATTTAGATGTTCTACTGGAAGCTATGATAAGTTGGAAGTCATTTTTCATTTCAATGTTATCGTCGTGCCTATTCAAGTGGAAAGTAGGGTTAGACTGGAGCTATATACGATATCTAACGAAGGAAATAAAGGCTTATATTTACTGGACGAGGTGATATTTGACAAGTGTTTATTAACTATTTTAATTTATAATAAAAAAAAGAGCGATGAATAAGTTGTTAATATTATGGTTTGAGTTTTTATAAATATGGGTAAAATGTAATTGGCCCCGACTTGATACTACATAATATATTCGTCAATTGTTCGATAATAAGTGTAAATTTACACGTTGCAACACGAGACAAGGACCACAACAATTTTATAATAGGTTTCATAGAATTCAATTCTTGTTCTTTGTCAATAATCTATATTAGCTCAAAGCTTCTTTTGTGGAAAAAATTAGCATGTCTCTCTTACGTTATTAGTATGTGGTTCGTAATAAATACAAAGTAAATTTTTTTTTTTAAAAAAAATCAATTTATTAATAAATGTTTATCCGAGTGATGCAAAAATTGGGTTGAACTTTGTGGGAATTGAATCATGATCCACTGTGAATATGAAGTCTCCTATGTGTTTGTTAGGTTTTGAAATTATTGTACACTTTATCAATGCTTGTCTACATTTGATTTGATTTTGACTTTAATTTGTCCACTTGTTTGACTTTATTCCCAATTCTGAAATTGCTTTGTCTTTAACCTTCCCCTCAATCAATCAATTAATTGTGATTCGTCAAATCTTGTCTTTCCCAAATAGTCAATTTGGATATGAATTATTTCATCAAATATTTTTACCTCTCACCGCAAAATTTCAATTCAACCAAAATTCAAAAGACATATGATGTACAATCAATCTTAATTTAGTGATACTCATGAAAACACGTCTCATCTCCATAAAGTTTTTATCGACTTTGTTTTATTATACAAAGAAATTTCAATTGAAAGTGAGCTAAAGGAACGGAGGGATGAGGATGCGATCGACCTTTGCCTTAAACAATAATAGAGATGGCATAGCTATAGATCGGGACAAGGCTCGAGTCGAATTATATATAATAAAGACGAGATTCGCTTTGATCGATTGCTTGCGACAACTTATCGACGTTCGTTTGAAAGCTAATTTTATAAAGTTTGAATTATTTTGCTAGTTACACTATGTACTGAAGATCAAAGGAGCATATTTTTATGCTCGATCGATGATGTATCGAATATGCAATTAAGTAAGACGTACGAGTTAAAGAAAAATAAAGTTAATTTTCAGGGATGAAATTAAAGGGTAGAGCTGTAAATTTGTGCAAAAGCAAGGACCTAGTTGAAAACATGAGCAGAGAATGAGAGAAAAGGGACCCCCGCTTTTCCGCTTACTGTTTGCATTTCTTTCTCCTGTGCTCTCACCACTCTGTAGAAAGTAGAAACTGCTATTTGCACGAATCCTCTCTCTACAAGTGTGTATATATGTGTATGTGTGTGTGTGTGAGTGTACAGGCAAAGTCGACTCGAGCATTAAGCACTACAGGCAGTTGTATAAGGTCTCGTGTTTTTTATATTTAGAGATAAATGTTCTTTATTTCCTGAAATTGTTTTGATTATTTGGCCTCTAAGGTGTTTGAGCTGAGAAATTTTGAGCTAACTGAGTTGGTGATTCAGAATTGAGTAACTGCCATGGCGAACAATCCAGGAGAGGCCACGTCCGACGACTTCCTGGAGCAAATACTGGGATTCCCGGCCTACACGGGTGGAGCAGAGGCTAACATGGCGGGAAACGACGCGGCTGCTAGTTTGGGAGCAGCGCCGTCTCCGATGATGCTTCAGTTGAGTTCAGGAGACTGCTCGGGTCACCTAGGAGGTATGGGAGTTGGACTTGGTGTTGGAATCGGCAGAGCTTACGGCGGAAGTGCAGGTGGTGGCGGCGTTGGGTTTCCGCTAGGGTTGAGCTTGGAGCAAGGGAAGGGAGGGTTTATGAAAATGGACGATGCCTCGGGGAGTGGAAATAGGTTCCGTAACGACGTTGTTGATTCCCGAGCTGCCTCTTCTGTCAAAGCGGTAAAATTTGTGTAATTTTAATTGGGATAAATCTAAACATTAAACTGAAATAAACACTTCTGCATTATTTCATTTCAGCTATCAAATTTGTTACTCAAATATCGTTTTGGATTATAAATCTTAACCCGAGTCATTCATGAAAATTAATCTTAATTTGTTGAATAAATTCTAAATATGTTACATAATTCTTGCTTTTTTCTTTTGGATCTCATTGTCCTTATAAATAATTTATTCTTCCTCTTATAGGGTTTCCGCGGGCAGCCCATGCCTAGTATGGCTCCTTCAATGCCACATTCACCTGCAATTCGCCCAAGGGTGCGGGCTAGAAGAGGACAAGCTACAGATCCACACAGCATAGCTGAGAGGGTACGCATAATTGTTTCCTGGAAAACTGCTTCCAGAATTCTTCTTTCACAGATTTATGTAAGATATTGCACAATTAGAGCCAGGTTTAGTGCCCTTTGGTGGTTTCGTATGTTCTAAATGTCTGCATTCGGTGATTTATATGCCTCTATCAAACAAAGTATAAAGTGATACAAAATGTTAGTTTAGAATAAATGTGTGCATGATGATAATATGGGTGGTATTTTTTATTTATGTGATGCTGAGATTCTAGCTGTTCTCTGTTCTAGGAGGATAATAGAGAGCCTCCTCTAAGCAATTATTGTTGCCGAAAAGTAATAATGGATCTTGGGCTTTTTCTGCAAGACCTCTTTGAGCAGTCGTTTTATTCCCCAACCAACCACACCCGAACAAAGGAAAAAGAAAAGAAATTCAAAAATGATGATGATGGACACCAATAAATATTTGAATAGTCGGAACAGGAAAATGGGCTAAAAACCGTATAAAAAATTGAGTAAAAAGGTTTGAACTGTAATAGCTATTTGCCATTAAAAGTGACAGTGTAAGATAATTCTTTTCCAAATAGATAATATGTAATTTTAGTTAAGAGACTGCAAATCTTTCTTATTGATCCAATTGCAATCTCAATCACTTTATTCTTTGTTTGGTCTCTTGTTACAGTTGCGCAGAGAAAGAATTGCAGAAAGGATAAGAGCATTGCAAGAATTGGTTCCCAGTGTTAACAAGGTCAAATTTTCACTTAATATTCTTTTCTTTTCTTTATTATTTTTTGGAAACTGAGGCCAGTTTATTTTGCTACCATCATCTAATGCATTTTTCTGTATGCTAAAATTCTGCTTTCCTAATGAAGAAAACAAGTAACATACTTAGCAGTGAAAAGAAGACATATATCAAGAATGTAAATTTCTTTCTTGACATTAACTCCATGTTTTGTCCCTCACACGCCATTTTCTACTTCCTTAACGTATATTTTACCTTAAAGTGCACTTTATTTGAGGAGAGGACAGTCCTAAGACACCACATGGAGTTTCAGACCTAATGAAATATCACGTAAGATTCCCATGTTCTATCTATATCTTTATTATTAAGAAAAACAGTGCCAATCAAATCAGTTTAGATTAAGGGATCCATGGTGGATTTTCATGATCATATTCCTGAAATCCAATCACATGAAAGTCCTATTAATGACATAAAATACTAATTTAAATGATTTCAGTGTGTTCATTATGATTTTGCCAAACACAGTGAGCATCTATCTGGGTGTGTGAGCATGTCTCAGTATGCGTATCTAGTATGCACATACACAACCATACAGGTGCAGTTATGAGTGTGAGAATTTAGTTGTATACTCAAATCTTCAAGAAGGGTTCTTGTTCATATTCAAATCCAAATGTTTTATGCAGACTGATAGGGCAGCAATGCTTGACGAAATTGTGGATTATGTGAAGTTCCTGAGACTCCAAGTGAAGGTAAGGAAACTTAAAATCCTTCTGAATTTTATTTTTCTGCCTTGGTGACAGCCTTCGTATGATTCAAATATTAAGAGTCAAGGACTCGCTGCATTTATATTGGCACCATGAACGTGGTAGGAAGTTTAACAGCCTTGCTGCATTTTTCTTAATCTTCTTGTTGTGGAGCATATGGTAAATCTATAATACGGTTCCAGAATTTTCCCTACTAATATATTTTAAATGGCGTCACCACCAAAAACCTTTTGTAATTTGCTTTTTAGCTCCCAGAGTTGAGATTCCATCCTTGATCATGACCATGATGCTTCCTGTTCAATGAGACAAAAACCCAATATCCCTTCGCTTTGAACCTGGAATCTTCAGTATGTTTTTGCTTTGAGGCAACATTGTTGATGGATCCATCGTATTTACATTAAATTTCTAAAAGCTGACCAATGTGGTTGAAATTACTAACTAAAACCATATTTAAAAATCTTGCTTGCAATCATAAGCACTGAATTAGACAGGACCTCTTTTTGCTGTAATGGTATCACCTTAGTCAAAATTTGCTTTTGAAAATTATCCCATAAATTGACTTTGTTTACCTTTATACTTATTTAATGATCAACCTTCCAGGTGTTGAGCATGAGTAGATTAGGAGGAGCTGGCGCAGTAGCACCACTTGTGTCTGAAATCCCGATAAATTCGGTAGAGGTAATAAAATGATTTTTCCTTAGACAGTGCTCTTAATATATTCGTTAATCTTTGGCCTTCTTGCAGGAGGAAGGTGGTGAAAAAGAAAGAGCCCAGCCAGCCTGGGAGAAGTGGTCAAACGATGGTACAGAAAGACAGGTCGCTAAGCTCATGGAAGAAAATGTCGGTGCTGCCATGCAGTTTCTTCAATCCAAGGCACTCTGCATTATGCCTATCTCTCTTGCCTCGGTGATCTACCACACTGAACCTCCCGACATCTCCCACTCGTGAAACCCGGGTCAAACATCAGCATCATCCTGTCCTAACTTCCTCTAGTCAAAAGTCCCAATTCAACTCTCACTAGATTTGTTTTTCTCACTCCCTTTCAGTTGAAATCTAAGTCAGATTCCATGGTTCTGCCTTTTTTCAGCTTTATTCAAGGGAGAGTTTGATACTCCATGTTTAAAATAATTGAAACCTACCCTCTTGTCCTTGCTAGATTCAAGTAGAGAAGAAAATGTGAAATTGCTCTTTGATATGCTGTGCTTTTTTGTATCATTAGGGGCACATTTGTCTAGTGGTGAATGATGAAAGCACTTTTGCAGCGGGAGATGGAGCTTTCATTTTGGTAGTGGATTTAGGGACCCTTCAAAAGGTGATGAATGCGTATATATTGTAATTTTTTAGTGTATTTTCAGTGCAAGTGGAAATGGATAGTTAGAAAGGATAAATGGGTTGTTTATTTTGTTCTAAAAAGTTGGATTTATGTTCTATCTGAAAATCAATTGTACTACTGGTACTGGGTCCTATAGGCCGAGTGGGTTGGTTGCCAAAAAGTAATTTGACTTCTTTCCCTATTCTCCTGTACCATCATTGAAATCGAATTATGGTGAAAAAGAAAGAGCTTATATGGTCCATGGGCAAACCATGAGTGAAAAAGCTCAAAATATCTAAACTAAAATTTTGTTCATTGTAGTATTAACCGGTATAGCGTACAAATATTGCATGGATCGACTGGTACACTCGGTAACAATTAGACAAGGACAAATAACAAGTGCTAGTTTTCAAAGATTTGTTTGGTAGAGATTCTTTGAAGTGAAAAATTATCCTTTGGGAGAATGATTTTAAAAATAGGAAATTCTATGGGTTCATGTGTAGAATTGTTTTATTACGAGAATGAGAGGTTGAGATTGAGTTTGAAGAAAATTGAATTTTAGATAAGTTGTGCAAAACAAATACTTAGATTTGATTTAGCCCATGTTTGATTATCATTTTTTTTTTGGGTAAAACAAAGTTTTAAATAATGGTTTTTTTGGATAATATGTGATAAAAAAAATAAGGAAAAATTATGGATTTACATGAAGAATATTTTTTTGTGTGAATGTATAATTGAAAATGAGTATGTAGAATTTTTTTTTTTAAATAATGATTGTCAAATAGTGGCTTAGCGTTCAAAGGCTAATAAAAGGTGACACCGACTACAACGTAAACAAGATTTTTTAAGATCTTTAAAAAAATTTGCCGTTTTCAATTTAGTGGAGGATGTAGATCACAATTGGGCCTAGCCCACAAACTTTGGTCTCTGTTAGTTTTTGGCCTTCCTTTCTTCTGGTTTGTGGTTTAACTTGAACAGAACAGTTAATTAAAATAGTTACACTGTGTTTGACACATCGAATTAGATCGTATAGATAATTTAGTATAAAATTATAGTGGATATTACTTGGTAAAGGATATTATGATGGATTAAAGTGGGTTTTTTACTCTTTGATTTTTCATTCCAAATAATATTATATATCATACTGTTCTTATCTAGTTTAAATCCATCCCGCTTTTAGTATTGTGTTATATGGTTGATAGTGCAAATAACTATCTTTTAAATAAAAAATTTAAAAATATTATTCATCGTAATATAATCTACCTAATACTATCTTGGTCCACCAACACAACCGTGGATTAATAAACATAATTATATAATATAATATACAAAATTTTAACTTAAGTTCATTTATATGGAGATTTACATTTTATGACTTCTACTCTTTCCAATGTTGCATTCTTTTTCCAACTTCAAGCATCTCACATGTAGTTGGAACGCTTAATTGAATAGTACGACGTATAAAGATTTCAACTTATTTTCCTTCTTTAATACTATTCAATATATCAAAAACATAGATAATTACGAGTGCTCGGATTGTTCATATTTCTTGGTCAATAGTCTTCTTAACCTATAAACAAGGCCAATATACAATATTTTAATTTTTTAAAATATTGTTAAACCTTACCATATAAATTGCACAAAGTATTCTTGAAATCTTGTATTGTATATTGTATCATGTTTACTCATATAAATACATGACAAATTGTCCAAAAGACGAAAAAGAAAAAACACGAATCTCTCTCATTTAGGTCTATTTCGTGCCCTAACCTCACATGTTAACAGTACTCGACAATACAATGAACTGTATACAGTCGATCCGTATTGATTCTTGGAGACCCCAAACTGAACATTTTGTATTCAAGTTTTATAGCTAAAGCTTTTACAAGCATCCAAGTCCTTTAACTTCAGATCCTTTCATTATTCTAAGCCTTTTGCAGGAAGTAACAAACATATCCCATGGAACATCTCCCACTAACATCCAATCCCCATCTTTGTCTTCATAAGTTGGTGCATATTCAGATCCATTGTACCCTTCTCTCTCTGAGTACACACCTGAAATATATAAGAAAAAAGTTAAATTCTTGTCCAGTCGAGTCTTGACCAATACTGCGTACCAAAAATTCTAAAAGATAGTTCGAAAAAACTCGAGATTCTTACCCATAGAGAATTTGAACATGTTCTCCAAAGCCATGAGTAGATCTGGGTAGTTCTTGTAAACCTTAATATCAATCTTCCTTAAATAAGGAGCTCCATCCATACTCACTTTCACATACATTCCAAGCACGTCGGAATCGGAATTCTTCTTCTGTTGCTGTAGAATATTTTTCCGGTAAGATCTCACCGGCGGCCACCCTACAACTTGTGCCCTGAAATCATAAATCACCATCAAAATCCATACCCTTAAAGATCTATACTACACACACACACACACTTATATATATACACACAATTATTCAAACAGACACTTACTTTGGAGCAGGGGAACATTCATCTTCATTAGCTGAATTATCCATCTCATATGAAGATCTCTTGTTATTACTCTTTAGAAAAGAAGACTCTTTAATCTGAGATTCATCGGTTGTTCCCGGTAACCCTAATCTCAACTCAGTTGCCTTCAGATTCATATCGTTCTCGCACGCCATTTTTCAACAATTTCCGATCTCTGAAACTTTTTCCGGTGATCTTTCCGATTGTATTTTCAGGTAGAGAATTTGTAAGTTGTGGAGAATGGGATTGATCGAGAGAAGTTTTATAGGAAGATTAAAGGCAGACAGTATTTGGGTGATTTATTCTCCGTGTGCATGAATTTCATAACATCAAAATCAACGGTCCCACAAGCTTTAATTCACACGCGCTCATGATTAATGATAATGTGTGGACGTGAGAAGAACGTCAGTACAGGAGCGTGTTAATAGTGGGACAGGAAATTTTATAATAGATATATGTGTTGGATAAATGTGTAACATGTTTAAGGCTAATGTTGTCTGATGAGGGACAAAGGTGGGACAATTACAACCGCCGGATATTCAATTCTGTGGTCCGATAATCAACGGTGGTGATTTGATCTTTGGGTAGGGTGGAGGAGGTTACGTGTCAATTTTAGGAGTGTTAGATGACATTTATAAAGCAATAAAAAATCACTACATTAATACATCAAATAACAAGCTGTCATATGTATATCATATAGATTGACTATCGATAGTTTTCACTATAAATAACATTATTCTTTATATATTGATAATAAATCAAAAGATCCCCAATCACCTAAAATGATGATAATCATTGCTGATGATTCTATTTGTATATAGTCTATAAGTTTAGGCAAATTATTTTGTTTAAATAGATGCCTAGCTCATGTTTGGCCCCATTAAATTAAATTTTATTTTATTCTCTCTTCATCAATCATGCAATTTTCAATAAAATAAGATTACAAGTAAATCTAAAAAAAATTTCATCTTTTTTAATCGTATATTCTCTAATAAATTACTATATCTCTCATTATAACGTGGAATAATGAAGTCCAAACAATGCATAATCAAAGACTATAGAAGATTTGATACGTATTCAAGAAAAAATATTCGGTAGTTTAAATCTAGATATGATTAGATTGGGGTAGTTTCAAAGAGATTTTAGATTGTTATATCATTTATACGTTTATTCAGACTTAAAGTTCATCAGGATTGTAAAAAGAAAGTAAAATTCCGCAGTTTGTTATAAGTTTTGAGTGTGAATTGGAATTAACATGGAATTGAGATTTTCCTCTTTCAAAGTTATCTTCTTTATCCCTCGTGATGTTCCTACTGTCGTTCTTTGTTAACATATTTCTATTTGGCATCAATCAGATCATCAAGTGTTTATTAACCAATATTTCTTTACCAAACTTTAAACCAATCATAAAAGAATATACACAACTACACTCATCAGCATGTTTGACGAACTTCATGGTCAAAAATTTTGAATTTTTTGGATCGTAGACTCTCACTTATTGATATGAAATTTAAGATGGTCCAAACATGCTATAGTGTAAATTATTTTATTTTCCACTCAATTAGTTGTAACATAATTTGTTTATTTGAAGAGAAATTAATTTACTACACTATACCAAATTGATTTCAAAACTTTTAAATTTAATAGTAGAGAAGAAAAGTTGTATACTAATTACTTACAAAGTTCCAATGCCTAATGAGGGTAAACAAGGAGTAGAGTTGAATAAAATGGGGATAAGGCAAAGCAGCCCATGTGGGTGTGGGTCCGGATCATGTCGGTAGATGGGTATTGGCCAGGGCCATGTGGGGTCAAGCCGTGGGACCCAATTTTGAAAATTGATTCCTTTGTTTGATTTCATTTTTTTCAAAATATATTTTTTTCTTTTCTTTTCAATAACACATTTTTCAATAAAATATTATTACACGTAAATTTTAAATTTTCTTTAATTTTGAACCACATATTTTCCATTAATTTACTATTTAAAAATGCATTCTAACCCAAAAAATTGGGCTAAAAAAAGGAGAGTATGGGAAGAGGGTGCACGGACATTTGGGCATGGCCATCTTCATGATCCTCCATTCCCTCCTGTCTTCACGGATATTCTTATGGGTTTTACTTCCCCCATCAAAAAATATGATTATAAGTAGAACTAAATAAGCAATTATTTTTGTTAAATTTTTTGAAATTTATTTTGTGATTTTAAATTAATTTTGGGGAAAAAAACTGTACACTTACTAACAATTTTAAAATTGTTTCGCCTCTCTGTATATATTATACATAAGGTTAATTAGGTTAACTTAATATGGTTAGTTCATTGTATCTTAACTTTAAGCTAATTAGTCATTTACCAAGATAAGACCACTTGTGGGAATATGCATGCATAAAAATGTGCGACATTTAGCTTCATTAGTATTATAGAAATGATCTCATAAGCATCGTTATTTAACTTATTCTAAACAACATTGACACAATAGTCAATCAATTAATAAATAAGTTAATAATAGATATCAGTAATTAAATAATTCACCAATTAATTGACGTGTCATGTCATTTTTGTTTAATATAAGATAAGCTAAGAAATGGTGCTTAAAAAGATCATTTTTCTTTATAAGACACCGATTTAATTATAATTTACACTTACTAATATGCTTCAAAGAAATCAAACTAATGGAAATTTCGCTATTGCTTCAAAGAAATCAAACTAATGGTATAGGTGACATTAAATCTTCTTATTCATCATTCTACGACTTTCTTAATAGGTGATATTTTTTACTAATGATGGCTGCTATTATTCAAATGAGTTTCATACTTAATCATATATGTTAGTTAAAAAATAAATAACATATAAATTTAAGACCTTTTTTTTTTTTCCATCTAACGAACCTATCACACTTTGTAAGTTGACGAATTGATATGATGTTTAGTAGAAATGAATATTCAACACACGCGACCTACCATATATAAGTATTATGTGGTACGTAGTTTAGTAATGTGTATATATCTCTTTCAATATAAGACCAATCAATCAATTTCTTTACCAACATAGTCTTGATGAATGTCAATCAATATACAAGCACCATTGAAAACGGTGAACGTAAACTATATATGGACCATCAACTTTCTTGACATGAAATGGCATGCATTAATGTGTAAATTATATACATTTCAAGCTTGAAAAGTCTTAGTGCGAATAGTATGCACATATTAATTATATATGGCTGAATTTAAATTAGAATATGTTTGGTATGCATTTTTTTCTAAAAAAAAAGATTGGACAATACAATAAATAAGATATGATATGTTGTTCAAGTTCGTGTAGCGACTGCGGTTCAAACCGTTTGATTGGAAAGTGCTAAGCTAAGACTTTTACGTGTTCTTTAATTGAGTGATATATTTAATTTGATAATAGAAATATTGAGGGTTTTACTTTCCTAATTTGCCTTTGGTTCAATAGTATGACTTAAGATATCACTAATCATATGATACAAAGTCCAGTTCGAATCAAGTTACAAAATTCGATTCTACGACTACAAGTAATTGTTTACTGAACAACACAATCCCATCTAATATATAGACCTCAATTAAAAAATAAAAATAAAAAATTTTTTTGACACCTTTTATAATTCAAGCAAATTCATCCAATCTTCATCTTTCTCCAAACAAATTAAATGGGTGGCCAATTTCAATCTTTCCAAATTAAACAACACTTTATGAAGCATGGGCAACTTTGTTTGCCACTTGTTCATGCCAATACATAGCCAACATAGAAATTTGGTGTACCAAGAAACATTTTCATCTACAATACCAAAAATAACAACTCAAGGAGAGTGGAAAGAACAACCAAAGTAACATGTTGGACATAACACCATGCATGGCATTATGTATTTTCTCCTTAGCCTAACTCATCTTTGCAAAACATTTTAGGACCACAGACAAAAGGGTCCACTTCTTAAATTGTTTAGATCAAACCATTTCAAACTTTTGTGGTTTGTCCATGCCATTCCATTTCTACGCCACCTAGTTTAAATGTAGTCATTGATAGTGTGTTTGGTATACTGAATTATACGGATTGTACATGATAGCGAAATATGCATAAATTATTTGCATCATAAGGTGAACTGCACACTATTGAGCAATGTTTAAGATAAAATCTCGTCCTGTACTTTTTACTAAACAAGCATCAAATAGTTTTCGATACCCACGTAGGTCTTGTTCAGATGTAATGTTTGTGATATGTTTCTTACCTTCAATGATACGGAATTGTATATAATCAAGTAACTCTGCTTGATTCATTGAATGCGCTAAATATATTTTACGAATAGTTTAATCAAATCATTTTCTATAATTACTTTACAACTCGATTGGTGGAGCCAATCAAACCTAAAAAAAATTGTTAAGAAGTGAGATTGAAAGTAAAAAGGATAAGGTTGACACTGTATGGGCAAAAGGACAATAGATGCATTGTATATAATAGGGATCCTAAGTTCCTTTTTTTTTTTTTCCTTCAACTTTAATTTTCTTTTTATTTTCGATAGATTAGGGCCCCTAAATTCAAGGGTTAGAAACATGGCATTAATTTAGAGATGGTACGCACGTGTGAGGAATTAAATGCTGATTGTGAGACGTGGGCCTAGCCACTCGTGGGATTAGATTTGGATTTGGACTTGGACTTTCGAGGTTCAATTTTGGCCCATTGTAGGAAAAGTAGCCCTACGTACTTCCCTTCTTGTTTTCTTGTCACTTGTGATGGTTATTCAAAATAAAATTTATTGATTTTAATAATTTAAATTTTAAATAATCTAACAAACAGAAAAAATAAAATAAAATAAGTTTTAACGCTACTTATTTATGAAAATTATGCTCGAATTGATTAGAAAAGATGTCAACTAACAATCATATATGAAAGTAGGATTAGTCATACTTGGTACTATTATCTTACCATAACTTCGATTTACTACCGATGTATGTTCGCCTAACACCTCCAAGTCCTTTAGTAATTGGGGTGGTACACTTGGAATAGAGGGCACAAGCCTCTTCTTTAAACACGTCCTGTCAATTTGGCGATTCTTTAGTCTTCACTTCTAGGACATGAAGTGATAACGAAATTAATGATTCTCCTGAGCAGTGACGGGCCCAGGATTTTGAATCAGCACGGACGATCGTGGATCGTCGACCGTTGTCAGCAATAAAATATTAAGAGCCCTGTTTGATGCCCTTTTTTCTTTTCGCAAAAAAATGTATTTTGGAATAATGATTTAATGGAGAATGTGTGGTTAAAAAAAAGAAAATTTTTTGAATTTGTATGTAATATTATTTTATTGAAAAATGTGAGGTTGAAAGAAGAGAGAAAAATGTATTTTGAAAAAAAGAAAATCAAACAAGGTCTAAAATTTAAATATAACAATTATTTTGTTCAAATTGAATATTTATAATTTTGTTATAAAAATTAACAATATTCACCAAATGATATTATGGTCAAGTTTTGTATAATTCAAAGGAAGAGCACGTGTTCGAATTTTTACAATTGCATTAAAATCGCTAAATGTAACATATATTATCCTGGTAAATGTAGTAATGAATTTCATGAATGCCACAATGGTCAAGAGTCGCTAGAGGTTATGGGTTCGAATTCCCTCTCTTATTCCATTTAATTTTGGTAAAACTTGTAGAATTAAAAATATTTCACAATAAAATTGTTGGAAAGAGGATTTGAAATTGGGACCTTTCATGTGAATATACAAGTTCTAGCTAGTTGAGTTACAAGAAAAGTATGAAGACAAAAGAACTTACCAGATATATAATTTTAAACGTTTGTTCATTGTCAATAAAAAAAAAAAAACTCTTCTCGACGGTTCCAGCATGCGCGACCGCTGTGGCTCGCAGGATGCTGGGTCCGCCACTGCTCCTAAGTATCATAAACAAAGTCCCTTACCGTTGCATTCCCACTTGGAGGAGTATATAATGATAACTTGTAACCAATCGAATGTGTGATAGCACCTTACTGCAACTTGAAATATGCAACAAGGAGATTCCCATTAATCCTTGCCGAATGTGCTTGATGGTCCCCATAATATTATTAATATGTTTACTTGGGAATTGGACCTTCAATAAAAATTCAAACACAGTTGAAAATTTTAGGAGCGTGATGAAAAAAATTCTAATACTACCTAAACTTAGGTAAATAAAATCTGTCTTTAACATATTAAACTTTAAATGAAGTGAATAATCTTGTCAGGATAAACGTGGTTGCAGTTTAATTCAATTTACGATTTTAATTCATTTAATCATCTTTCTTGTTCCCATACTCTTGTGCTAAATATGATAGAATCCAATTAAGTAGAAGGCTTTTGCAATACAAATTAGTAATTTATGCAACAAATTAAGATTTAAAAATTTAAGTCCTTGTTTGATCCACATTATTATTAGAGGAAAAAAAACATATCTCAACTATTAAGTTTGCACTAATCAAATCTTAGAAATTAAGTTTAAAAATACAAAAGTCAGGCTTTTATTTTGTTTTAATTTTAAATAATAATATTATTAAATTAAATTAATCTACCCACCACCACCCCAACCGTCCCCCATCCCACTCGTCGGCGTTCACCCTTCGCCGACATCCCTTCGACCTTCACCTTGTTGACGACTACTTCAGCGACGACTGAGTTCGTCAATGACTAGGATTGAGCAGTGCAAGTATAATTTAAAACGTTTTGTTTTAAATTGAAAATTGAAAAATAGCTCTTGATGTAATTTGTAGAGCACTTACCAGAGCAAACAATTTGAATTCTCACCGTCGAAATTTGGTTAATTGAATTTGTGACCAATTTCGATAACTGGGGTCGGAGAAATCAATGGCATGTGACTGTATCTTTTAAATTTGTGACATGTGAGCTGTAACCTAATCCAATGGCCTGTGCCAAATCTCTTGGTTCTGTGAAATGTGACCTGAACCAATGGTTTGTGACCAAATCTTTTGAATTCGTGACCTGTGACCTACTACCTGATTCAACGGCTCGTGAACAAATCTCTTGGATCTCTGAACAAATATCTTGAATTCATGACATGTGACCTATACACTTTGACATGTGCCATGTTATATGTAACTTTAACTTGATCCAATGACAGGTGAACAGATCTCTTCGATATGTGACCCGATTCAATGGTCCGTGAACAATTCTCTTTTATCTGTGATCCCGTGACCTATGCACTTTAACATATAACCTGTGCACTTTGATAAGTTACATATTCAAGATATTTGGTCACAAAAATTCAATTAACTGTGACTTACACACCTCTACCATCTCCACCTGTGGACATTGATCCACCACCAACATTCCATCGCAACCAACAGTATAACACTCTACCATAACCACCACTATAGCAATACCACCATCACCACTAACATCCCAATAACCAAGTAAATCCCAATGCCAAAACATCACAAAATTGTCGCCAAGCCTTCACAAAAACTATTTCCAACCACCACTTCGAGCACCTCATCCTATGTCCACCAAAACCAAGACCACTGCCTGCAACAACAAAACCATTGTTGCCTGCAATACCACCAACAGAACCACTACTGCCATTACCACCTGAACAACCACCGCCATCATCACCTACAAACCACCATCGTTTCCATAACATCAACAATAATATAATATACTAGAAAACTATAATAGCCCCATATATGTAAGTAGCCATTTCGAATCAATGTGGGCCTTTGTGAGCAACAACAACGATCTGAATAACCCAAGACCCAGACCTGTAAACGGCCACTCCAATCTGTACGTTGCTATGCGCGACCTTGTGTCGAAGCTTTGATGATAACGATGCAAGAATATGAGAGTGAAAGATGAGACAGAGAGTGCAAGAGAGAGATAGAGAGGAAAGAGACTATAATTTTGGGTTTTGTTAATACCTGATTTATGCTCAAATAAACTTAATACTTGATTTTAGAATTGTCATCTTTAAATACTTGTTGTGGTGTAATTTTTACTATTTTTATAATATATTTTTTCTCTCTTATTTTTAAACACACATTTTTCAATAAAATAATATTATACGCAAATCCAATTTTTTTTCTTATTTTATAACTACACATTATTTATCAATTATTTATTTCAAAATGTATTCTTACAATTAAATGGGGCTCAAACATGCTAATCTAAAATATTAATTAGAAGGTTGGGCTTGTAAGAGAAACAAAGGCCTATTTTCTTTGCTTTATAATCCAGTTTATCAAATATTATTTCTTTCTTAATATTAAAATTAGGGAAAATTTCATTACTAAGACATTAAGTATGACCATTTCAAATGTAAGAAATAAGGTTTACTTTTTTAAAAAATCATATATTAATATAAATTTTATTTATTAAATAATTAATTAAAAATATTTTATTAATTGAATATATACAATATTATATAATTTATGGTCAAAGATATGTATTAATAACAATTACAGACGCCATAGTCACAAACAACAAATTTTATATGTCACAATTTATTTTTCGGTTACAAATTAAATAAATTAATTGATCACATATTATTTTTTTTTTTATCACAAATCAAAATTTTTATGAGTCACGACTTATTTCATAATCATAAAATATCAAATTAATTAGTCACAAGTTATTTTTAGGTCACACGTTATCAAATTATTGGTCACAACTTAACAAATTTTTAGGTCACACGTTATTTATTAGTCACAATTTACCAAATTTTGAGTAACAATTACAAAGTTAGTCACAATCACACATTCTTCTAGGTTATATATTAATAATTGGTCAGAAATTAACAATCTATTAGTTACAAACCCAACCCAAACTAGCAATAGCCCCACCACCACTACCACCACCAGAACCACCAACGTATAAGGATTGCAAAATAGCTCGCCGCTCGGGCCACCTATGGCTCAGCCCAAAAAAGCCCGAGCTTAGTCGCCTCGGGTCGAGCCCCATTTTGGGGCAAAGGCTCAAGCCCGAGCCCAGCCCGTGTGGCTCGTTGGCCCGTGTCTTAACCAAGTTAAAAAAAATAAAAAATAAAATAAAATCATTTAGTTGTCTGTAAAACGCAGGCAACTATGACAGCTTCCTGCATTTTGCAAGCAGCTGTAGTAGTTGCCTAACAGCTACATGCGTTTGTAGGTAGCTGTGAGACACATGTAGCTATGTTTAAATATTAAAAAAGAAAAGAAAAAAATCGAGATGGCTTGGCTCGAGCTCGACTCGGCTTGTAAAGGCACGAGCCGAAAGCTCAGGTCAAGCATAAAAAAATTGGCTGAACAAAAACTCGGCTCGGTTCGGGGAAAAAAAATCTTTAACCATTTTTACTCGAGTTGAGCTTTGAGTTTCAACTCGTTGCTCGACTCGTTGACACCTATACCAACGTCACGACTAGCACCATTATCACATATCCACAACCACCGCCATTCCATCGTCACCATGGCTAGCACCACCACCGCTATCTCCTCTATCTCCATCTATACCACAGCACAACCATAACTACAATCCCACCAAAAAATCCACAAACCCATCGTAACCGCCACCGGTGCACACCACATTCACCACCAGTTCAAAAATCAACACAAAACATACCGCAAAATAAGCAAAAAAAACCACAACAAACCGATAGAGAAAAGTTCAGAAGACTATTGGAAATCGTTGTTGTGATCCTGCTGCATATGCCAGGCAAATACAACGCCGAATAACCCAAACACAAAACCACTACATCGTGCCTCAACTTCGCCCACACAGGCTCTATTCGCGGGTGCCGCGCAATGCGACGTGCTACTTCTCCGATGCCACCCATCAACGCTGCATGTAGAGGCATGACACAACGAGTGCAGTATCGTTTCACGCGGCTTCGCGTTGTGTTACCAGAGGTGCCATGTCGTCTTAGTTGATGTTATGCTGGAGAAGAGATAGGATATAGAAGAGAGAAGGGAGAGATAGCGACTGTGGTTATACAGAGAGAGAAAGAAGAGAATGGAAAATAATTAGAGTTTGGTAGGGTAGATATGTAAAATAATTTTTATAATATTATTATTAATATTTACAATTTTAATTATATCTGATTTTTCAAAGAAAAACTTACGACTCTTAAATTTGAATTGAGATCTTAGAAACACTTTATTCATGTAATTTCCACTTAATATTATTCAGTATTATGTAATTTTAACGATCATGTCATTAATAGAAAATGTAAATGTCAAACAACCGATTAAAATGGCATAAAACTTATTTTTTTTTTAGCTAGTACTCTAGACTAAGTCTTTGATATATCTCTAATTCAAGTGATATTGAACTCGAAGGATCAATCCGAATAATTCTATGATGACTCAAGTAACTTGAACATACAACAATATATCAAGTAAATTGATAAACAATGATACAAAACTTTGAATTTTTCACTAAATTGTTTAGAAAGTTTTTATATACAGTTTATATTATAAATAAATTTCTCGTAGGTGAATAATCGTTTCACAATCATATGCATGTACTAACTGGCAACTGCATGGTAATAGAGAAAGGCTAGGGTGGGTTGCGTGGGGTGCGTTGCGTGGGGTGGGGTGGCGTGGCGTGGGGAGGTAGTGGGATACCCTGCAGCAGCGCACATGGAATAGGGTTTGACATCCTCCAACAGATTCACATGCCCACTTTCAAGAGGGTCCCATTAATTCTTATCACATGACATGCCTCTTATATTTTGGGTCCCACCCCCTCCCTCATTTCCAACCTCTGGGCTTATGCACATATATTTAGGTAATTTATTAAAATAATTAAATAAATTTAGATTTTATTAAATACAATTTTTTAATAATTTAAGTAATATAACTTAAATTTTATTCAAAGATTTAATATAAAATATATGTTGACTTATTGCAACATGGTAAACAGTTTACTATATTAACATATAGAAACTTGATCTGTGGGAATCTTTTGGATTTAATTATTACTTAAAAATATAGACATTTAATAGTTCTTTTAAATAATTATAGTCTAATTTATTATATATTTTGTTTACTAGGTGAAACTTGATGAAAGGAAGTGAAATTGAAAGAAAGAAGTAAAATTTGACGTAAAAATGGACAAGATCCAAAGTTTGATGACTAAAGTGTAAATACTCAAAAGTTGTGCTGAAACTCATGATGAAGATTCGAGAATGCTAGCAATTAATTTGATGCAATTATAAGTCAAAAGAAGTGAAATATGACCAAAATATTTTCACAAATTAATTTTCAACCGCACAAGGATGTTCCAGATTTTTAGTCGGAGATTGAAACCCATTTTTCACCTAATAAATGTTTGAATTGGAAAAAAGCTATTTTGAGTAAAGTTGTATCCTTTTGAGTTATCTTTACAACCCAATTTGAATCGCTTCAATTGGATATTTAGAGATAAAATTATGATAAAAATATCGAAGGAAGTGCAGTGTAGATGGCGCCACTAATTTGTGCAATACAGAGTAGCGGCGTTGCGGCGCAACTCCCATGGCGCGAGGCGCCGCTTGAATGTATCTAGAGCGCGTTTTGACCTATTTTGAAACTCAATAAAACCCTATATTCGACACAAACGTATAGAGAAGTATAAATACAAGTTGTTGGCACTTTTGAGTGAGTTCCACATAATTTGGGAGAAAGAAAAATACATAATCATCAAGATCAAAGAGCAAAAGCTAGGATTTGAAGGTTTTTGAGATTGAAGAAAATTCTTGGTGTAAGATTCAATTCTTTTCATGATCAAAATTTCAAGATCCGGTTATGAACTCTATACTTTTTATTTTTCTTTCATTATTATGAGTAGGTAAATTCATAGTAAGGGCAACAATGTAATCTACGTGTAACTTTTTATTTATTTTATTCAAAATTCTAGTTCTTTAAATGCATATGCATTGATTTTATTCATGAATTTAATACTTTGAATTCTTTGGCAAATTATTCAATGATTTTGTGAATCTATTATGAATCGAGAGGTGAGTGTTAGATTAAGATTATATAGTAAAATTCGGTAATTTAATATAACGTATAGATATACCTATACTAATTATTGCAATCATTAGATGAATTTTTAGAACTAATAATTCGTTTAACTAAGATTGATTCACACAGAGATATGAAATTGAATTAGTAAAATAGATTCGATGAGAACTCGAGATGAGTAAATTGAATACAATAAAAGAATTCGATCGAACACTACAATAGTAATGAATCTTGAATGGCGAGTTAAAGATGATTTAAAGATAAAATTGTAAATCCTAACATCAACATTCTTACTTTTAAAACTCAAATTTGATAAATTATCTACTTTAGATAATTTAGTTTCTTAGAATAGTTTACACATCAATCGCAAACATTATTATTTGTTTTCGATCAAATTAAAGTTAGAAATAAATTAATCAATTGTTAGATAATAGTCATCGCGAGAACGATATCCGGACTCTTTTGTCCACTATATTATCTGTTACGATCTGTACTTGTAGGATATAAAAATCGACAATAAAAGTTCAAGAAAAAAAGGAAAGCATCGAAGCAACAACAAATATAACTTTTTGAATAATAATATTTACTTAAAGTCTAAATGATTATCGATCCATGTGGCAATGTCATATTGTTCAATTTTAAAAGTGAATTAAAATGTATTCAAAATTCATTGGATAACATGACAATGGTTCCCCTAACACCGAAATTGATGATTATCTAAACTCTTAAATGAATAGCGTTACCTTAACCTTTTTTCTTTTTTTTTTTTTCAGAAAGTCAAAACTTTTACGTTGAATTTTATTTTCATCCGATGAACATTACTAACTAGAAAATAAATGTAAGTTCGAAGAGCAGAAAAATATTAGTTAACCAGTTTATGTGCAATCCGATTAACTATAACTCTTCGGATGAATTGGTCGGTCTAGACCAGCTTTTCGAAAACTATCAAAACGTGCTCAACAATGTGTGTCGAAGAATTGTTACAAACAAGAAAATCAGGTTAGATAGAATGATAATGTGTACTAAACAGACATCGAAATAAAATTTAGAAAGAGAATGGGTAGAGAGTGGTAAGGGTAAAGTGAAAGAGGGCACACCAAAATTCCAAGCATGAATCATTGAAAGTAGGCTACTGTCACCATGTCAATGCCCATTCCAGCAAGATTGAATATCCAGTACACTCATTGGTCCACGTGTCACCTTTGTACATAACATAAACTCTCTCTCCTCTTTCAAATTCTCCATTATTGTTATTACAAAACTCTCTCTCTAAACACACTATTAATCTACTCACTTTTCTTACACCCTAGAAACTCAACAACTGATCAAGAAGAAGAATTGAAACCCTAGAAGAAGATCAAGCCATGGAAGTTGGAGTAATGAAAATGGCGAACAAGGAAAATTTAAATTTGAAAGAGACTGAACTGAGGCTAGGGTTACCTGGAACTGATGAAGAAATTACAGGCAAAAATCTTACCCTGAATTCTAATGGAAAAAGAGGGTATACAGAAACTGTGGATTTGAAGCTAAATTTTTCTGGGATGGATCAAACTGATGATCAGAAAGAAAAAAATTTGCACAAGGAAAAGACTCTTGCCAAGTAAACTTACTTTTCTTTTTTTATTCTCGCATGTTTGGTATGTAGTACTAAACTACGGACAATATCACGAGATCTGAACTTGGGACTTTGTTAATTTTGTTTAACACGGTCAAGTCGAGTATATCATACGTTTTATTAGAGTAATTTTCGTTTTTCTTATTTTTTGTTTACTAGAATTAGAGCCAAGAGAATTAATATACATCAAAATCAACAAACATTCCTTTAATATTCTGCAAATTAAGGTTTATAGGTACCATGGCTTTGAAAACAAGTGAGTTATACTAACCAAATGGAAGTTTAGGGCACAGGTTGTGGGGTGGCCACCGGTTCGGTCCTTCCGGAAAAATATTATGGCGGTTCAAAAGAACGAGTCTGAGGAGACAACCGACAAGGCGGGGATGGGTGGCGCCGCCTTTGTGAAGGTTAGCATGGATGGCGCGCCTTATCTTCGGAAAGTAGATTTGAAGAAGTACACCACTTATCAAGAGCTTTTTGATGCCTTGGGCAAGATGTTCAGTTCCTTTACAATTGGTAATCTATAAAATTAATATGGATAAATTTATTGATGAACCATTTTTCTTAAAAGCTCATAATATATATATATATATTGTAGAAAGATGAATTCGTTTACTTATAACTTATCTTCAACATTCCCCCCTCATGTAAATGTAGATAGTAGTGGAGCCAGTACACGTATTCATCGTGGCCTAGTTTAACTACTAAAATCTTGTTAGAAATTTAAAAAGTTCGATTAAAAGAAAGAAGCCAATGGTCTAGAAGATTTTATATTATACGAGGCCCTTATTCGGTTTTGCTAAAAATCAAATTTTTAGTAAATTTTAATAAAAGTTAATAAAATGTGTGGTTCAAAAGTTAACAAAAATTGTGGATAATATGAAATGTGTGGTTAAAAATGAGTTTTAAGAAATGGGATCAAACACGGGCTAAATCTTGTATTATATTGTGTTTTGGGGGAGTTATTTTCGTTGTATATAAGTAGGATTTTTTTAGCGTAATATTTATCTCGTTTACGCGAAGTAAACATTGTATATATATATATATATTTGTGAAATATAGGTACACATATTTACTCCACAAGATATGCTAAGAGAAAAATGGCTCAATCTTTCATGAACATGAAATTTTCTCTCTTCGTGGAATTAACAACGTTGTATGTGATCCTTAGGAATGATGGACTTCATGAATGAGAGCAAACTTATTGATCTTTTAAATGATTCTGACTATGTTCCTACTTATGAAGACAAGGATGGTGATTGGATGCTTGTTGGTGATGTTCCATGGAAGTAAGTTTTCACGTCTTTCTATAATGGTCGATATGTCTGTTACTCTAATATATTACAATACCTACTTACTCGATAGTTCATTATGCGTCATGATAACATTCTCCAAGATATTTGATACAAATCGTGCAGAATGTTTGTTGAATCATGCAAGCGCTTGCGAATTATGAAGGGAACGGAGGCAATAGGACTCGGTTAGTATATAGTCCATCCTCAACCTCAAGTTGAATCTTATGAATATATATACATATAGCCCCTGTTTGAGTCACGTTAAAATTTCTATTCTCATTATTCTACTCATTTCAACCACACATTCTTCAATAAAATAATATTTTTCATCACATCAATAACTTTTCATTCTTTTTCAACCACGCATTCTCCATCAATCTATTATTCCAAAATACATTATTCCAAAATAATGTGACTCAAACACACCCATAATATGTGAATGATTCAATATTATTAATAGTGTCGCTCACTCCCGACTTACTATATTACTATTTTATTAGCGACCTATTGATTGAAGCCGTGATTTTTGAGTTTCAGCACCTAGAGCCATGGAAAAATGTAAGAACCAAAGCTAAATCGGTAAATTCCATATCGTCTGCTCTTTCGATCTTTGTGGCGTTGATCTGAAAAAGGCAAAGCGAAGACAAACACAAGATGAATGGAGCAGATGCTGGATTCTGTCTGTAATACTATTTTCAATTAATTACTTATGTAATTCTACTTAATTAATTTTAAGCATTCATATAGTGTGGACACAGACAACAACTCTTCGAACGTAATACTTGGTTTATCTAACTTGTTTATTATTAATTATTTGTTTAATAATGTCATATTATTCAGATACTTTTTATGTAATAATTAAGTGTGTTTTGAAGCTCATGGGATTGTTTTCAATGCGCATTTTGTTTGTTAATATGGCGTAGGGAGAATGGATTTGTACAGATTGGGAGCAATATCATGTGCATATTCGATCTGGCATTTACTCTCTGCTCATTTTTATTTAGACATATAGGGTAGGAATAAGTTAGGGGAGGGGAGGGGAGGCCTAGTACAAAAATGTGGAATCGACTCCATTAAATCTTATTGTCTAGTTAAATCTTCTTGTCTAGTTAACCGTTACTTGATTCAATACAACTAAAATGTTCGTAACCACAACATCTGGGGAGTGAGGTTGTTCAGCCCCTTGTCTTACGTAATATGCTCCCAACCATTCTTGCTTCAATTTGACCTAGTTGGCAAGCGATATCAGTTCACGATAGAGAACAATCCTTGTTGCCTAAGTCAATGAATTATACGTACTCTTATGGAATTATAATGTCTTACTTCAATTATGATTATATCTCCTGATAGTATCTGTATAAAACTACGTTGAATCTTTTCTGTAACATAACCCAAGATTAGATCTTTCATTATCTAACCAAACTCGGAACATACCATTGGAGAGCGATCCATTAATTACAGTCAATTCAATTGGAAAAACTAAGAATCAAACCATTTTAAGAGCAGTGATAGCCTAAAAGTTGGATCTTGAAAAATAAAGATGAGATCTTGTTAACCTCGAGATCAATTGGGCATCAGCCGAACAAGCAAGGTTACCAAGTCTATCAACTATATTTACGATAAAATAATAGAAATTGTTAATTTAACCTTATGTGCCATGCCATGTTATTGATAATATCATAAATGTGCTACAATCGTGTTTCTATTTCAATTTATCCCTTTAATTTTGTTTACACTTTTTCGTGAACAAGAGCTTCATAATTAGGCATATGCAGCATTATATACTCCAAACCCTTATTTCGTCCTTCTCTAAATTTATCTAGAGCTAATAACACATCTACTTCATAATGTATATGATCACTTGCTATTTTATCCACAACAACATTATTTTCATAATTTATAGAATGCAAGCAATATTGCATACGTTCATAATACTAAAATTTCACTTGTTAGATAGTCTGAAACTTCATTATTTGTAATATCTGATTTTTATTTGCTGATAGAAACAAAATAATGGAATTAACAGATAATTTGAAGTTTGAACTGTGAAGGCAACGTACACGCTCTGGAAAGGAACAACAAACAGATACATGCTCCAATTTTGGAGTAACAACATTGTTGAGGCATGTAATTTATGATGTCGAAATCACAGCACAGTGGCGTTTCCTAGCACTCAACTGTTCCTCCTCATCGCATGGCTGTAAATGGAAGAGTGAATATCAGAGGCCTACATGAAACAGACATATCTAACAAGAATTCATATAATCTCTGACTTAGATCAAAAACATGAAGTCCATTAGGTATGTAAATGTTTAGTTTGTTCTCTAAGATTAACACAGCTAGTAGAAGTACGGGTGATTATATGAACATAGTTTAACGTGCAAAATTTCCAAGAAAATTCAGAAGACACATTGAGTTAGCTAATGTATTTCACACTTTTATACAATAGGTTGAAGTTTCACCTGAGGGCTGAATAAATATGGTACACGGACTCTTTTGGATCCATCAGGTAGCCGTTTGATGGGAAAATGATTTTCTACAGCTGAAAAGTCGTTGCGGGCCTGCATAAAATATTTGAAGCTCAGATGTGTTAGCCAAAGAGATTTTGTGGGATAGAAACACCAGATGCTAGGCAGAGCGCCAATACATTTATACATCACCTCAAAATTTAGTCAAACGCATTAAATCATGCTGTGGGTAAATCTTTTATTGCCTCAAAATTTTATTGATCGTAGTAAATCAAGTTTCGGATGAAATCTTTTAAGATGATTGTCGTTTAGTATGGATTGAAGAAATGTAACCGACAGATGTCGTATCTCAGTCATCCAGAAATCATATAACAGTAGCATAATCCTTTATATTGAATCAAGTGAACACCCAAAGTCAATTTATGGTAATGGGAATCCATATATCTTAAATCAAACTCGAGAAGTTACAGGGGAAAGATAAAATTAAATCTGCTTCTGCACAGCAGATGGATATATAATATTTTGTAAAGGTGGAAAAGTGTTACAAATGACAGATACTTGTCTTAAAAATGTAGTCGAACATTGATGACATTTTATTCTTGAATCACAACTGAGATAGATTAGGTTGTTTACCTGATTATGAATGGTCTTGACCAACATGTCTTGGCAGCCTGATGCATGAACACTTTTTAAATTGGGGCACTCGAGTAGCAACCTCTCTGTGGTCAGAGCGAATAAAAAATTAACCT
Organism: Fraxinus cuspidata; assembly: GCA_903798385.1. Lineage (NCBI taxonomy): Eukaryota > Viridiplantae > Streptophyta > Magnoliopsida > Lamiales > Oleaceae > Fraxinus > Fraxinus cuspidata. Next base: position 27,390 of record CAIGRP010089227.1, read on the forward strand.
CAAATTCAAGGAAAATGCTTCAATATTTTCAAAAGGTCACCTCTGGGGAGGGATTTGAAGAACATACCTGGATGTAAATTTCTACAAGAGTTGAGGTTCAAATCAATAAGTTTTGGGCAATTTAGATATAATGCCTGCGTTAAAATTTGTCATATTCCGAAAACAAAATAATATTTGAGCAGGAAAAAAAATATATATATATATCCTTAATACAAGAGAAGCTTACATCCAAGCCAAAACAGCCCCATAAGCTTAGCTTCTTCAACTGGTTGTGTTTGATAATTAGCTTCTGGTATATAAGGTGCAACTTGCTATTGGGAGTCCTCTGCAAGTCACTATCATTGTCCTCTTCATTAGAGATCTCTGAATTGGGATCACATATGGTCATTCCACAGTCCATGAGTTCCAGACAAGGCAGTTGAGCAACAGCAAATTGAATGCCACCTACAGATTTGCAAGACGGATAAAATTACTGAGGAGATGTTAAAAATGTACTGAATCAAGTAACTACGATAGCATCAGAGCAGAGTTTGAAGATTACTTGAAGTTATGTTGGGGCAAAGAGCAAGAAGTAGTTTCGACAATGTTTCTGGAAAGACATTGCAAATCATTCCAATGCCACTGTCACTGATATTTGACCTATGTAAAGAAACAGCATCAAGGAAACATTTACTTATCTACTGAAGCAAATAAAATAGCTAATTAGAGAAATATCCATCAAATTTTCATATTCAAGTAGTTACACCCAAAGCAAATCAGAAATAGCATTTGTTACAAAGCACACAACATTGTGAGCAGGAAATATAGGGGCTCGGTTAACCATTACTTTGACAAACTCTGTACCCCTAAGATAAAAAATACCAAAACAAGGGGCTGAAACGTACCCACTCAGATCAAGCAATTCCAGCTTTGAGTAGCTAGAAGCAATAGCTGCAACTGATGCATCAGTAATCTCAGATCCAAGCACAAGAGAAAGCATTCGCAATCCCCTAAAGATAGAAGCATTGATATCTTGTTCAGATTTCTTATCATTGATTCAACTATTTCACGCAGATAAAGTTTGAATTACTCCAAAAAAACAAAAAAAAAAAAAAATAATAATAATAATAACTCAAGGACTTGCAGAAAACAATGTGCACAAAAGGTGAAAAAAACACTGCCAACCTCAAATTTGAAGCAGTAAGAGCAAGAACTACAGCATGTGAAAGCCGCATTGAGGCAATGTGGATGTTCTGTAGCTTTGGACAGCTTATTCCCAAACCATTCACAATAGTGGTTAGATCAGTGCTATCATTTTCTTGCTGAGAAAAATCCAAGGATACCTCCTTCAAGTTGGGGCAGTTAAAAACCTATGCAAAACAATGCATGCCAGTGTAGAGCAGTATGAGATCAGATCATATAATAGAAATGAACATTGAATCTGTAGAGGAATTACCATCTTAGAGAGGGAGTGAAGATCTGAGAGCCAGAGAGTAGACAGACTGGTTGAAGAAAAAATTAAACCCCCAAGGTTACAACACCCTTCCATCTTAAGACTGGTCAGGCATCTTTTCTCAGAGATAAAACGACTTAATTCTTCCCTGCATTAGAACAAAAGTTTGTATCTCATCTCCTTCTGGTTGAAATACTACATAGCCACTATAATCTTGAGATAAAATAGGTAATCTATGTCACCAAGGATTATTTGGCTTTAAAAGGAACTTCTAACATTTACAACAATGCAAAACATATTACTGCTGAAAAATCATGAGATGCCACCCACAAATATTTCTAGACCGGCGAGCACAATGACATATATATCATTGACAGACCCACGATGTGAATGCGTGATGTCACTTCCACTCCGTGTGAAGCGTTAAAGCATAAGCCATAAACCTCAAACTCACATTTAGACGATGAGCTTCCCTCCATTGAGATTTGACAAATGTCTGAAATATTATAGGTGTTTACTGAACAAGACTAAGCATAAGCTTACAGCATTATCACACCATACAACATGGTTAAATGCAGAGACTGTAGGTAATAGAAACAGAATTTCTTAATACTGTTGGAAAACATTTATGAAAAATGAAAACTATAAGAATGTGAGAAATGCACGGAAAACAGAAATATAATACTGCATTGAAAGGTTAAATTATTACCCAGTGATTCTATTGCCAGAGGTAGCAGATGTAAAGATCTCCAGAGACAGCAAATTAGGGCAGGAGAAAGCAACGCAAGCCAGCATTGTTGTATCCACATCTCTGCAACACCAAAAGCAAAATACAGTCAGATTACTTCCCAATTTTCCTGTCAAATATATGGCCAATATCCTCAATAATTATCATCAATGCATTTCAGTACCTAATGTAAGCTCCCAAAAAGATGGGTTTATAGAACCCAAATTTTCAGATAAGTGGCATAGATTTGAGTTTAGTACTATTAATTTGAGTTTAGTACTATTTCATGGAGTCAAATTTCAATTAGTGCACTTCCTATTCCGTATTTCTCATAAATTCCTTATATGCAATTGCACTTAGCCTCTGCACTGTAAATTTCAAGTTTTATCAATTAATCCTATTTTTTAATAAACATAGATTCTTATTTTCATTATGAATTATCACCGGATCCATTTGATAAAACAGTAGATCTGTTCATCAGCTTCATGTCCCTGACCTTTCCATCGTAAGAGATAGTTTCGTGAGTCCAGGGCATTTCTGCAACATCGATCCAAAAAGTCTAATATCCGTCTTCGCCGGAACCCTAAGCCGGAGCTCCTCCGCCACTCTCCAAAGCTTCTTCGTGGTTTCTCTCCAACCCTTACACACCATGGCCGCCGACAACAACCCAACCGGCGGCAGCCTTCTCAACACCTCCCACAAACAACTCGCTGGCAACTTCCCCGCCATTTCTGAATCCATATCCAACTCCTCCTCATAACACTCCAACTCGAGCTCCCCCCGTGAGTCAGCCTCACTGACATCATCAAACGATAGAGCTCTCCGGCTCCCCAGAGGAGGAGGAGGCCGCGCCGCCGTCACAGACACAGAACTAATACTGATAATCGAATCATCGGCGGCGGTGGGTGTGGAAATTGGAGTGAAGCTGCCACTGATATCTTTAGGTAAATTACAATTATGCCCTTTCTTCGGCAAACCACAACGGGTGCAGTTATAATTTCCCCGCTTTTTACCACGCTTTATAAAAAAAGAAGCGTCGGAGATGGGAGTGGCGGGGTGCGGCTGGTGGCGGTACATAGCTGGTTCGTGATTTATACAGATAATAACCACTCACCAATAGGCTAGCTCATTACACTCTCATTATCATATATAATATATATACATTATACATATATGTGTAGGAGAGGCCGAGAGGGGTTGGGGGTGGCGGCGGGTAGGTTGGAGGGGAGAGAAATAAAGGGCGGGAGAAGAAAGCAAAATTGGCGCCTTGTGCGTTTAAAATTAATTATGATTGGAGGAGGAGCGTTTAGGAGCGTCTGGTGCATTACACCACCCTTCGGCCACGTGGTCTTAATCCCATGAAATTTTATGGTTTTCATATTTTACTTTAATAATTAGATTAGCATTAATGACTAAAAATAAAAAAATCAGACCAATTTAGGTATTTTAATACAATTCAATTATGTCTATTTTGCATTGATCGCTTAGGAGAATAGTTATAAAACCCGGCCTGGCCAGTCGATCGGTCCGAAAAATCGGTGACTCGGGCCCTTATCCTGTCCGGGTAGATTAATTTAATAGAATGCACATGACTCGGTCAAAAATCGGCTTTAACCGAGTTAACTCGGCCGATTACCGATTTTCAAAATTATTTTTTAAAATTTTGGGGATTCAAGAAATTGAACATTGGACCTCTAAGTAAAACAATTAGTTCCTTATTTTTCTAAAAGTAGTTTTATAAAAACTTTAATTAAACATTTTACTTTATTTTATAGATCTAAATATTAGTGAAAAATAATTTAAAAATATTATTTTTTCTAAAAGTTTTTTTATAAAAACTTTGGTTAAACATTTTACTTTATTTTATAGACCTAAATAATTAGTGAAAAATAATTTAAAAATAATAATTTTGCCTAGAATTTTTTTTTTATAGATTATTATGCAATGACTCACTGGTCCGATCATTGACCTACCGATTCAACCAGTAACCCAAGACACAGTACCTTATCCGGGTCGATGTACGGGTTGGGTCTAATAACTATGCTTAGGAGGTTATACTGTGTTCACATGTATGCAACCTCGATATTTTATTAGGCCCTGTTTGATCCAGATTAAATTCTGATTTTAATTCAACTCAAAGTCAAACAATCAATATTAACCACATCTTTCAAAGGTCCCACAACTTTTCAAAAATTTTTATCAAAATCTACTAAAAATCTATTTTTAATCTCCACTAAACACCCTCTAGATTAAGAAATCACGTCCATCGGATTCGACCGTGCGATCAATTTTGATGACGAATTCTATACATGCTTGGCTCAGTTGTGTCCAACTTGCATCCTGCATTACTGCTTTCTTATCTATAGGTTATACTGTGTTACTTATAGCAGTTACGTCACATGCATGCAACCTTGATATTTCGTTAGATTAAGAAATCACGTCCCTCGGATTTGGCTGTGCGATCAATTTTGATGACAAATTCTATACATGCTTGGCAGGGCCG
>CAIGRP010089229.1:0-27783 GCA_903798385.1 Fraxinus cuspidata
AAAAATGGATAAAAAGGACCTTTTACGCAATGAAATGTGGAAGGTAGGGGTGAAAATGTCAAAAAATGAAAGGTATGGACATTTTGTACAATGACATTGAAAGGTAAGGACGTTTTGTGCTATTTACCCTTTTATTTATTTACTAGTTGCCCTTCTCATATGTGGATCTGCATGCAGAATTTTTCATTCTTTACAGTCAACAAGGTGTATCTTGATTAATTGGAGAATTTGAATATCTAAGCTACTTATGCAATAATTTCCGAAAGCCATATTTTAATTTGAATATCTAAGTTTTAGCACTGACTTTACGTTATTTTTACAATCTAATAAGGTGTTTCACGTTGTTAATTTTCAAATTTAAATGCATCATTGATTTGACCGATGTCTATTCGAAACAAGTAGTAAGAGTTCGAGAAATTTTCTTTTGAAAACTAGAATGAGATGATTCTAATTTACTTTTGTTTATTGCCTTTTCAAGCAAATATTGCTATTAATATTTGATTCGAAGACAGAATATAATTAGATTTCTCTATTAAGCAGCTACACTTTTTAATTTTTTACAAGACAATATTGATGCATATTTTGAAATTTATTATTGGCCAGATTATTGTTGTTCATATTTTTAGTCCAACAAATAATGCTATTGAATTTATACATTTGACAATAAAAAGTTACTAATGCTATTTAGTATGTATGCATTACAATAAAAAATTACTATTGAAAATGATATGTTATATTCAATAAATGCTATAAACATTAAAAAAAAATTATGATGGAAAACGAATGCTATTAAAGATGTAACGGTTAACGAACGTTATTTTAGCCAAAATTATAACGAGAAAAATGCTATTAAATTAAAAAAAGATTGAGTGAAAAAGATGTATAAATATTAAAATTATGTCAATAACAAAATGCTATTTAAAATTTTTTTATAGCATGTGATAATAGCATTCAAAAAAAAAGTTATAATAGAGGTACGACTTTCAATAACACCATCTATAATAGTATTTCAAAAATTTGAGATAGAATATGATAAATAGTATTTTTTGCAAGTTATGGATGAGTTGATATGTTGTAATGGTGTATTGTTTATTTATTTCTTACATTATCAAACTGTAGCAATAAAGACTAGCTCCTCATTTTATACGGAGTACTAGGGTCCTACATATTTAATACTTCATGTCATGATATTAATTTTAAATTTTTTTGGTTTTCTATTGTTTACTGAATGAGATCTCTTAATTTAAAAGTGGGGAAACAACAATTTATTGGAGTTTCTTGAGAAAGATTAATGGAGTTTTGAGCAATTGCCATGGCGAACAATATCTTATGTTTACCTTTTAATGTTCTTTTGTTTTTTAATTTTGATGTTGTCTCAAAATCATCGTGATTTCTTCTTGTATCACATATATACACCTTTTCTAATTCTTTGCATTTTATAAACAACTTATCGTTGCTAATATTATTAAAATACTCTACTGGTGCAATGATGCATATAAAAAGAAAAATTGGTAATTAACATCTAACGTCATCACCTTTTACTATTATTGTTGAAACTTTCTTATCTTTCATTTTTTGGCATTTTCACCCTTATTTTCACATTTTATTGAGCAAAAGATCCTCTTCATCCATATTCTCAATTAAAAATTATGAAATAACAATTATACCCTTTTATTTAAATAAAACAAAAGAAAAAAGGAAAAAAAAAACTAATTGCAACCATAATCCTAATTTTTTTGAAAAGCGCAAATGAGTCTCAAATAAATTATTAAAAGTGTAATTAGCACATAATGTTCATACATTTTACTATTATTGCAAGAAAATCCCTACCTTTTTTTGGCATTTTCATCATTAATTACACATTTGATTACGCATGCCATCATTTTTATCAATTTTCATCAAATTTCTCCATAAAAAGCTGTGATATGACGAATATACTCTCATATTTAAATTTAAAAAAGGCAAAAAAATTAATTGCAAACATAGTTCCAATTTTTTTTAAAAAACTACAAACGAGTCCTCAATAAACTATTAATTTTTTTTAAGTGTAAACGAATCCCAATTAAATGTATTTAAAAGCTTAAAAATGTTAAAAGTACAAACGAAATCCAAATTAATTATTAAAGAATTAGAAATTAAATAATATATTTTTTATTTAAATATGAGGATATATTCATTATTTCACAGTTTTTTATTTAGAAATTGGATGAAAACGGATAGAAATGATTGTTTGCACACTCAAGGTGTAATTAAGGTTGAAAATATAAATAAAATGAAAAATATGGATGTTTTTCCCAATAACGGTGAAAGATAGAAACATTATGTACTCATTACCTTTTTAATAATTTATTTGAGATTCATTTGCGTTTTTAAAAAAAGATTTGGGACTATAATTGCAATTGTTTTTTCCTTTTCCTTTTTTTTTATTTGAAGAGAATGTTATATTCGTTATTTCACAATTTTTAATTGAGAAAATAGATGAAGATGACTTTTTGCGCAATGAATTGTGAAAATAAAGATGAAAAATTCCAACAAATGAAAGGTAAAAACGTTTTCCACAATAACAATGAAAATGTAAAGACTTTATGTGCTAATTACCCAAAGAAAAATGATACAATGAAGGTTTTAAGTTATCTCGTTAATTCTAGAATTCTATAATTGGATAAATCTTTCTCGTAGAAAATCTTTCAGATAAGATCTTGTAAATTTAACACAGATGTTTAACTTGATTTTAGACTAATATTTATGATTTAACTTGTTCCATGCATGTTATTTTTTATTTGTTAAACTGAATAAAACTGAAAAAAGTGGTTTGATTTTGTTTTGTTTGGTTTGAAAAATTCCAAATCACTTTAAATGATTTGGTTTGAAAATTTTACCACAAACCACTAAATCGAATCCTGTTCATCCCTGATTCCACTGTCCTCATGTCATACAGCCGCGTCAAAATTCATTTAATGCCACCCAACCGAAGCTGAGCCCAACCGTGTTGCCTATGATCTCCTCCTGTCCAATAATCATTGTACCTAGCCTTTTAATTTAAAGACATTACTCATTTTACCATTTTCATTTATATAATGTGACAGTGATTACATGCAAAATTAGCTATTGTATGATTATCAACTAAGTAATTTATTTCGGTTTGAGAGACGACAAGCTGTTGAGAGATGAAATATAAAATTAAATTCAAGTTAAGTAATTTAATTGAAACAATTAAAGTTTAATAACTTAATTGAAATTTCGTTTAAAAGTTTGGATGAAATTTACCCAATATGGACTAATGTACCAATATATATATATATATATATATATATATTCGATGGGACAAGACAAAAATGCCAACAAACAAAAAAGACTACAAATAATTTAGAATAATAAACTGTTGCCTCGTTCAAACTTTGTAAAAAAAAAAAAAAATCCAATGGGACAAAATTTAATCGAAGGAAAAAAAGAACAGTTACTCCCACTCATATCAATTCTTGTATGTCAATATCCTCAATATTAATGTCTTGTACGTCAATACCTTCAAGAAAACCAGTAGAACAAAAATTGATGAATGTAGTAACATAATGATTCAACAAAAATAACTATGCTAATCTCTTTGGGAGTCTCATAGATAAGAGAGTATTATTTTGATGGTAAATGTTTTTTAGGTTATGGAAATTCATTTCATAAAAAATGTGCCTCATTAAAATTTTATTAGGAAAAATTATGTGGGAAAAATCCTAATGAAGGAAAAATAGTACATTTATTCTTTTAAGTACGCTATCAAAATCGTTACATTAAAAACCTTATCTAGAAAACTCAATAGGACAAAATTTTGGTCAAAGGAAAAATAGTACAACTCATATTTACCCCCTTCTCTTGATAATATCACTTGATTTATATTTCAGGCATATTAAATCTTTCAATAATAGTATTAAATTTATATAAGATAAATGAATTATAATTACATTTATTATATGCATATCAAATTTCTTGCATTGTCACGTTAACAAGATAGGGACTTGTGATTACATCCTTCACATGATAATTTATCTATTTATACAAGTTTTCGCAAAATTCATTACGTAAAAGTTGTATATTTCGTATTACGATTTTACTTTTTAAATTTTTATTTCGATTAGTATATACATTTAGGTGTTCACACTGTAATAGAAAAACTTCAGATTTTTCTAGTAAATTCAACTTTACTATGACCGGGTCTAGAAACTTCAAGTTCCTATATTAATTCTTTTCTAGGATCACATCATTTTATTTGTCTAATCATTACTTCGATCAATAACGATTTTATTTCGATATTCTCGCTCCTCATAATATAAATTAATACATTATGTACATAAATATTATCAACACCTTTTTATTTTTAATTCTATTTATTTTTACATAATGACATAACTTATTAAGAAATCTCAATTTTCAACATATATATAAACCTCTTCTAAAATTTTATAATTTATTATATCTAAATACTTTCCAAATGTATACGCCTCCTAAATAGGACCATCTTTCTTATATGCTCAATTTTTCTTATGGAGATTTTATATTAGAATCCAATATTATCACGTTTTGGACATGCCATCAAAAATAATATTAATTAATTATCCTCCAATTCTTTAATTCGAGTTGGAGCATATAAAGCGGTCTGTGAGATATTCTTAATCTCTTTGGTCAATAAATGTTATTTAACTAAATTATCTTTCAAACTTTTGATTCGCATTATCTTTTACGAGAATTTAGATAATGGTGGATCTGTACATTATTTTCAAGTTCTTAATTCCTCCTCTAATGCTGAGAAAATTGTCAAATTAAATAGACAATCAGTAAATTGCTTTATAAATTTTCACCTTTTCGGGCTTGAGATATAGTAAAAGGGTTCAAACCAGGTATTTCGTCTTAGTATTCTTTACTTTTCATCTCAATACATTGTGGTGGATTAACTGTACTATTAAATAATTAGATTAAAAAAATTAAACTATGACCATAAGCCAATTATAACGAGAAGAACTATGATATAAGCGTGATGATACGTAATATCTTTCTCCAAACAGAAATGGAAAAGTACTTGGTTCTCAATTAAACTAATTGAAGGCGTTTAACAAGTAACAATCTTAAACTATTTATCGACATTCCAACTAACACTTATTAAAATATTGAAATTTATGCCCACTAGCATTAACAAGACATGGTCTTGATTATATAATATGAAAATACTCAAAATTTGAGCAGTAATTTCTTGAATTTCAAGTTGTGAACACCTTGCAATTATCTATTATTTGTATTAAATCTATTATATAAATAATATCGAGATGATCAACATGGGAGATGATGATGCCTCATATATCACCCTAATGAATTTTCAGAAATATAGAAAATTTAGTCCCCATTTTAGCTAGTGATGTTTAATGATTATTTTTCAATAAAGAAAACGAATAACATATAGGAATTCATCGGATTGAAGAATTGAATATCCATTTAAATTCTAAATTTCGCACCATTATTGATCCAGCAATGGTCCATTGGTCATTCCAAACAATAATAAGTTCAATAATTGAAATTCTGGTTCAATCTAATATTTGTCATTTGAATAACTACTCAATCAAACAAAAATACATAGTCAAATCTCGAAAATATGATTAATCATGATATAATCATATAAAAATCAATGTCCACATGACATGAGTTGTATGTTTTCCTCCAGAGATAAAATTTAATTCAAAATGATATATTTTTTGAAATATGTACTACCTAGTGAAGACGTTGTATTTAATATTGCTTCCTTAAGAGCAATTGGTTAATATTCTTCTAGAATATTAAACTTTTAATGTCATGCTCTTCAAGGGCAATATCATATTATTATTTAAAATATAAATAATGTAAAAATTTACTTTCAGGAGCAAAAACATAATTTATATTAGATTTTATTTAATTATGCTCTTCGGGAACATGTAAAATCTAACTAGAATATTAATATATAAATACGTATGCAGAAGAATGAACACGTAAATAAATTTGATAATTTAATTTGTGAATTTACATAAAAAAAACAATCAATATTCTTTTGGAGCAATTAATATTCTTTTAGAATATGAATAATGGTGTGTTACTTTATGAACACCTACAAACTATTATTTAGGAATATTAACTCTTCATGAGTATGTTTTCTAGTAGAATATTAATATTTGTAGAGTTGTGCTTCTTCAAGAACGACATGATAAATTATCAATTTAAAGTTCATAAAGAATATCTAATCTGGTTGAACACATAAGGAATATTCAATAATTATCATAAATGTATATATTTTTAAATATAAAGAAAAAGTAAAGCATTGAACATATTCCATAATTATAGTACACCAAACTTTTAAAATTATTATTATAAATAATAACCTTGAAGAGCATAGTGTTGTCATCTAATATGATATTCAAATACTGATTGCAACCTGTTGGCGAATTGAAAGGAGGTGGCGGGTTCGAGCCTTTTAAAAAAAGGTCAAATTCCAACCTTAACCCTTCACCGCCCAGTCCCTAGAGCATTGTGGAGGAAGTAAATCGCGGGATGTGCTTCAATAGACCAGGGTGTAAGAGTTGTCATATTGGTGCACATAAAGAGTCCAATTTCATACCTTGTAAGAGGTAGGGTTCAAGCATTTTAATTTGAGGGCAGAGTTGCACACAATAAAAGTCGACATTCGAGAGAGAAATTGACACGAATTCTTTCACACAAAATCTATCAACTATGTGGTAGAATTTAAAAAGTAATGATTGCTTCCAAATTAAAGTAATGATGTCAAAATAAGTCATTTGTTTGATTTCCAAGAAGCATAATATGAATTTAAAAAGTAATGATTGCTTACAAATTAAAGTAATGATGTCATAAATAAGCCCTTGTTTGATTTTCATTATTTTGAAAATATATTTTTCTCTCTTATTTTAAATCACATATCCTTTTATAAAATAATATTACAAGAAAATTCAAAATAATTTTTTATTTTTTAAACAAACATTCTCCTTCAAAATACTATTCCAAAATATATTTTTGGCAAAAATGGGGCTCAAACATGCTCTAAAAGTGATGATTCTGGCACAAATTGATATTTTCATAATTTCGTAAACAAATTGAAAGGATTGTGTATATAAAATTCAAGTGTTACCAAATTAATTTAAATATACGTGATAGATGATTATGCAAATAAAAAAAACTATTATTTTCTAACTAATTCACTTTGATTTTAAAAGACTCGTTATTATAAATTAGAGAGAAAATAGAGGAAAATAAAAAGAAATCAATAGACTTATGTACTTTATTGAAAACCAAAACTCCATATTTATAGAAAATGATTATGACTACAAGGGATACAATACTTGTAATAACTAGGGTTGAAGGGGTATAAAAATCATTCATAAATACTATTATATGTACAACACACACACACACACACACACACACACACACACACACACACACACACACACACACATATATATATATATATATATATATAAGAGATAAAAATATTTAAATTAAGGAATTAGTTGCACCTTCCTTCCAGAATTCATGTGGTATTAATAAACAAATAATTAAATATATTTTATTAATTAAATAACTTAAGTCACAATCACAAATCACAAATTTTATAATTTATAACTTATTTCTCAATCACAATTTATTAAATTAATTGATTACGACATATTTCTAGATCATAAATCACGAATTTTATAGGTAACAACTTATTTCACGATCACAAATTAATTACTTTATCACGAGTTATTTTTCGGCCACAAATTATCAAATTAATTGGTCACAACTTATTGAACACAAATCGTATGTCACAATTACAAATTCAAACACAAATTATAAGTTTTTAGGTCACGTATTATATAATGGTCACAATTTATTCATTTTATTAATCACAATACCTAACTAATTTGTCAAAAAATTTCATTCATATCCCCACCTCGCCCCATCCCACTCCACCACCTCTAACGAACTACCACCATCACTACCACATATTCATAATAGGAGAATTCCTAAAACATTAGGAGAATACAATACAATGAAGAGTCTAATTTTTCCTTAACAAAATTACCAAATACCCACATCTAAAAGGGTGCCCCAATTTGAGAGACACTGATTAGTCCTTAATTTGGAGTAAGTCAACCTATTATGCTTACCCTTTGTCCCTGATGATCCCAATTAAGAAAACAAACTCAAAATCCAGGAAAGATTTTGCACCAAATCAAGAAAAAAAAAAGCCTATATAAGGCACCAGTGCGACAACTAAAATTCACTTAACGTGCTCAACATCACCTCTTTATCTTTATCTTTCTTATCAATATTGATCTGATTTGAACTTCAAAAGGTTTTCGTTATAATAGGTTTTAACACTTCTCTTTTAACATTTATTAATTTCAATTGCGCAGTCAAACCTTCAAGAAAAACAACATAAGAGAGTTGCAACTTGCAACTAGTCAAAAAAAGACAAACTTGAATTCAAGAATAGAAAAAGAAAAGAAACAATTTAATCTCAAAATATCTCGACCACTAAATCAAACCTTTTGTTGGCCATTCCTTGTAATGTGGGTCTTTCCTAATTATGTTGGTAGAAAAAAAGAAAAAAGAAAAGGAAGAGAGTGGAGAGTATAGACTATTAAGTTAATGGAATATTAGCTGTGCAATGAAGATTAGAATATGATTGAGACAGCATTGAATTCACGTTTGCCACTTCCACTAGTTTAATTCTTAGTATACTATGCCTTGTCGGATTAAGGTTTCCTTAGTCCTAACCTTGTTAGGATCGACAGATTTTGAGCTCTATCATTTTTCAAATGATTACTATCAACACTTTTATTTTCGATTATATGATGAAGGGTAAAATTTTATATCGTTTAAATATGTAAATACAAATTTTAACACTAGAGTTACACTTCTTGATGACGCTAACACGTTAAGATGTCTTGAGAATTGAATATGGTATCAAATGCTAAAAACTTGTATTAGCAATTCGATTCGTCTAGAGACGATAACAGTTAGATTTCGAGATTAATATTCCTAAATGAGACACTATCTTGCGAAAGTAAATGAAAGAAATATATCACACAACTGATGTATTAAATAATAATCAAAATAGAATAGCTTGAATACTTCACTAGAAGTAAAAGTTGATAAGTATATTTTGTACGCTTATTTGAGCCATTAAACAACATTATTTATTGTTGATTTAGATGAATTATAACTTAAATTATATTTTAATTTTTTGGTAGATAAAACTCGAGGAAAATTGGGTGAATTGAAATAAATAAATAGAAAAAGGAAGAATACAAAAGTTCGGGGACTCAATCGCACACTTTCAATAGTTGATTCAAACGTAATATTGATGATTGAAAAATTATTGAATTTAATTGGATGGAAGTGGAAGCTTAAGTATAAAAAAAAATTGTTTCAAAATACACATTGGAGAGAGTTGAGGACTCAATTGCTCAAACCCCGAAAATTATTATAGCAAGCGCAGCTTGAAGACCGGTAGAGGTAAACATTGCTCCATTTGGTTTTGTTTCCAAAAGAACTGAACCATGAATTAATGATTTTTTTGATAAAATAATCAAATGATTTGTTTAAGATACGAAACCAAATCGAATCATATTGTTCTGTTCGGTTCAGTTTAGTTTTAGTTTCATTTTTAAAATTTTCAAGTTAATAATATAATACCTAAATTAAAAACAAATATCAAATATTCAACAAGTTCAATTTATCAATCATCAAGATCGAAAAAAGTCCAAACCAACAAACAAAATATAGTCATAATTTGAATACATAAATAAGTTTTTATTCTCAGACAAAAGATTGCCTAATAAGTAATAACAATTATTTACTAAATTAATTGCAGCAGTTTTTGTGACACACCCTCACAATAAAAGATAAATTATTAAAATTTTGACATCCACTTTTACAGGTAACCATTAATCGTTTAATACTTCATGAATCTTTATTAGATTTTCCTGTATTTGTGAAGAACACAAATAATTCATCAAACAATTAAAGTTAAAAAATAATTTCAAGGCTTTTTAAGTTGACAATTTTATTGCTCTATCTTGAAAGAGTCATCATGCCGTGTGCCACGACGTTGCGTAAATTGAAAGGAGTGGAGGAAAAATGATTTAAATGGATATAAAATTAGACTGTACACATTTAATGAACTATCTCCAATGACCGAGAACCAATTAATGGGTTGCATTTAACTAATGGACTATCTCCAATGAATACAAGCTTAGGATCTCCATTAATTAATTAATACAGATACATGTACATATACAATTAGACATTAAGTTTGGTTCTAGTTCTGCTTCTTTAGAACCAAGAACCAGAAATAGAACCAGAACCAAATGGTTCTCGATTCAACGAACCAAAATCGTTAATTTTTTTTTGGTAGAATCGAATCAAACCACCTGGTTCAGTTTGATTTGGTCTAAACATCTTGTCCATCTCTAAATACACGGCGCACGCGAGACTTTGTTTGGATTATTCTGCTCTACCGTGGCCGCTTGTTGACATTACCGGGGGTCCATGTGGCCTGGTAATATAGCAAAGCTCATTTTGTTTTTAAGTTATAGGGAGCAATACAGTCGCCACTTGGTGCAGCTTTATGTGCCCACGAGCAATTAAAACCAGGGACCAATTGTTGAAATTTCGTTTTAATTCAAAATTTCGATTTAAAGTTCAATTCTTCATGCGTATGGTTGATTTTTGAATTCCTATAAATACAAAAATGGGGGAACACTATCTAGCCTCTTAATACACAAGAATATCATAATATTAATTAAGAACAAGATGTCAATTCACCATTTTGAGAGAGAATATCAAACCCTAACAAGAATTGAACGTCAATTATATCAAGAAATTGAAGAATTCAACCTTGAATTTGAAGATCAACATCTTTTGCATTCTTTCATGATCTGGGAGATATTTTTATATTATTCTTCTTGTAATTTATTTAAAGCTTGTTAGGCTAGATCCCTTTTTGCATTATATGAAAATGAATCATATTGTTTATTTATTTTAATGTAAGACTATAGTTTAGTATTTCTTACTTTTATTAATTTTTCGTACTTATTGCATTATTTAATTGATTGATCACCAATTAGATAACTAATTGCTTGTTGTTGTGTTGGAAGACTTACATTAAGTTTAGAATACGGCAAAATTAACATATTTCAATAAATGTTAGGAATAACATTGATCACGTGCGCAATCATATAGATAATCTAAAATTTAAAGCATTTATTCGAATTAGGTAAGGACTAGATTCAGATCATGATTAAGATATAAGTAATATATATTGGAAAAGAAAGTTAAATATATTAGCTTTATCGATTGTCAATAATATATAAATAAGATTAGATTACAAATCAAGAATTGAATTAGATAATAATAGGCAGACTTCACATTCAGTACAATCATCCATAAATTGAAAAAAATCAAACTTTTACAGTTTTCTTAGATTAATTTAGCATAAATCGAATCAAACTCTTCCTTATTTTACATAATTCGGATTCCGTACATAACTAATAAATTTGAATTGAAATTTATTCCTTGTGTGACAATTCTCTCAACTCAATAATTCTATTATTTGTCAATGATCTTATACGCTTGAGGTTTAAGCATGAACAAATTTTGGCCACTGTTGTCAGAGAGTAAAGTATTTAATTTGACTTTATTAGTTTATATTGTATTTGAATTTTTCTTTTCTTTTGTTTAAGCTATTACACATTTGATCTCTCTTGTTTAATTTTTGGCAGTTTATGCAAGATTCTAAAGAAATTGAGCACCGACCATTAGATCTCGAGACCGAAAGAACTTTTAGACAATGAAGAAAGAAATAAAGAGAAATAAGAGGCAAGTCAGAAAATAAAAATCAAGTTCAGTTACCACCAGATCCACAAGAACAACCGATCCACTAAGAGAAGTTTTCAGGGATTTTTAAATCTCATACATATTCATGTGCAACAAGCTACTGTTTATCCACCTTTTGAGCATGTCAACTTCCACATCAAACCTAACTTCATCAACTTATTTTAGAATATCATGACATCAAGTTCTCTAAAAAATCAATTGAAAATTCTCACGAACATATTCAAGCCTTTTTTATGTTTTGCAAGGTGATCAATCATAAAGGCATGTCAGGTGATGCTTTTCGACCCTCGAAATGTAATGGAAGGTGCACGAGAATGGTTAATCTTTATACATCCTAGTAGTATTATTTCGTGAAGCATGAAATAGGTTTAAGGACTACTTCAAAAAGTCTTTAAATCTAGACATTCCTAAAAACGATTGGGTCTACATCTTTTATTTAGGCCTACATCCTAAATATCGTAACATGGTTGACGTTTCAACATGAGGATCAATAATGACTATGCTCGTAGATAACACATTTTATCTTTTTGAGAAAATTGCTGAAAATTAGTCTATGTGACCATCTGAAAGGGAAACTTTGAGGAAAACAACGGTACTCACAATAGAGATGTAGCTACAGCAATGTCAGCTCAGCTGTAAGTACTAAAAAAGAAGTTGGACAAACTAACTTAGAATGTAAACATGGTGCAACAATCAGAATCAGTCTGCGGGGGCTATGGGGGTAGATCATATAACTGGAAGCTATCCTTTAGCCTTCACACATTTGTATTAGCTCAGAGGTCGGTTGTGCAATTTTCAAAGGCAACAAAACAACTTTTACTCTAACACCTATAATTCAGGTTGGAGCAATCATTCAAACTTCTCATAAGCTAATAATCAGGATTGGGGATATCAAATTCAGGGCAATCCACTAGGACCTCAACAAATAAATAAAAAAATATTATTTTAATCAAAGAAATCCAAAAGCCCAGGGTCCCAAGGCACAATCATAGACCTTTTATTTATTGTATAGAATGTGAATCAAACTGCCTATCTCCCACACAAAATTCAACACTTTTCACCAATTGGGTACTTTATCTAATTTAATTGTTTCTTTCAAATAATATATTTATTTTATATAAATATCTAACAACGCTAGAGTCACAAGACTCTCACGATCTCTCTATTTGCAAGTCTCTCTTTATTAATCTAGGTCCACTTGGATCACTCTATGAGACAATCAAATAAATATAAGTAATACACCACATATTTATAATACAAGAATTCCTAACATATTAGGACAATAAATACAAATAAGAGTCTAATACAAGGCAAAACTGATAAAACCAATAATGGAGTGTTTTAGTTGAAATATGAGTCGTAAAACTAGTCAAATCGCAAAACCCTAAAAATTTGGATAAAGATGCCGCTCGAGTGGCACCCTCACGGGTAGCGGCAATGCCACTGCGCTCAAGCTACTAACTCAAGCCTAACGAGTGGCCAACGTTCGTTTTGAGCACTCAAGTGCCTATGAGTCACCAGCGAGCGATTTTTGCAGCGACTTCTTCGCCCTGGTCTATCTTTTATCTTATTTGACTCTTTGTAGTCGTTTACTTCTTTTAAACTTCTCTAGAATAAATAATCAAATTCAAATATACCTCTGAAATAGAATTCAGGTCATATCGAAATTCTGACAAATCTCCATTTTGATATGAATTTCATTACAAGGAATAAAATTTAACTCTTCAACAAACTCCAAACATTCTCCAAACTAGACAATCAAAACAAATTACTCCACTTCTTCCAGTTCCCAAGGGCAAATTCAACAACAGCGAACTAAATCCAAGCACTTCTTACCATTAGAATTACCATGGGCACCAAACTTGTTGAATCTCCACGAACAAAAAAATCATCAAGTTTACAACCAACTCCATCTAAGTTAATAAATTTGTTCGAATTTTTCCTTGAGCAATAATCACAACTAACTCCATCTGAGTTAACATTTATAGATTCATAAGCAACCACATTAGCAGTTGACACTATGAATTATGCAATTGTTGAGACACTATCAATCAAGTCGGTTACCCTTGTTCGAGCTTATGCGTCGCTTGTTCTATTTCCTCAAAGGCTTCGAAAACAGCCTAAATTGGAACAAGTCCAGGCCATTACAACTAGAAGTATAGTTCAACTGGCATAAATCATTGTGAAGATGAAAGAGATTGATGAGAATCAGGTACTTACAATGGGCAAATAGCAAGTGGTTCAGTATGAAGAATCGATAAGGGTAAATAAAAAGAACAATTAGACAGTCCAAATGTTAAGGCAATCGTTCCTCTCAATAATTCGACACCCTGTCCCATTCCTCCAAAGGTTGTAGAATAATAAGCTGGAAAAGCAATTGAAGAAGTTTTTTAATGTTCTGAAACAATTTCACATCAATATTCCTTTAATTGATGTCAGTCAACAGATTTCAAATCATACTGAATTTTGGAATGAGATGTTGACTAAGAAAAGAAAGTTGTCAAAAGATGAAATAGTAGCATTGACAGAAAAATGCAACGCAATCATACAATATAAGCTCCATCCTAAATTAAAAGATCTAAATAATTTCATTATACTTTGCTCTACATGAAATTTACATAATTTAAATCCCTAAATTGATTTTAGAGCAAGTATTAATATGATGTCACTATCTATCTATAGGAAATTAGGATTTGATGATCCAAAAGTAGCATCTATAATCATATTACTGGTGACATGACACTCAAGCATCCTTGGTATGATCCATGATACAAGCCCAAGTCCGGGCAATGATCCATTGGTTGTTGAGAGAGGACCGATGACAGAAGCGAGTCAAGGAAGCTATGAAATTGCTTGTGCAAGCTACGGTGGACGAAATGTCGATCACAACAAACAAGAGTACAAGTTTCATGTTGGTCTTGAAAGAAGAAACTAAATGGATCAACTTGAATCAAGTCACGAAAGGAGGGTCTTGTCGAGTTAACTATGCGACCGCATAGTTAACCAAGCTATGCGATCGCATAGCTTATCGCAAGAATTCCAGTGGTAGTTATAATTGGTCTATGCGATCGCATGTAATAATACTATGCGGCTGCATAGTGGTTTTCGAGACACGAATTTCCTAATTATGTAAAATTCTATTTTTTTTGTATCTTTTGTAATCCTTTAAAATTTAAATGTCATTTTTAGCTAGGTTTTATGGGTTCCCTATAAATATGACTCATTATATTCATTGAAAACACACAATTATTGAGATTAATATCGTGAGCCTAATTTACTTTCTTCTCGTTCTTCATTGTTTTGAACTTATCAAGAATTAAATTCTTATGGGGTTCCCACCCAAAATTCAAGCAAGGTTCATAAGTTTTGTGATCACAGGTCAAAATATTGTTAACGGTTGTCTTGGTTCTTGGTTTAATAATTTATTGGGTCGAGATTTTTAAATGTTGATTCTTGGCTTTTTTGGGTTGCTCTAATTTATCGTGGGTTCCGTAGCTACAATTGCTATGTGGGTTCGCATAAGTTGGTATTAGAGTAAGGCTTCAAAAATCAAGATTGTATCGTAGTTAATTTCCTTTTTATTTGAGTCTTTTGTTTTACATTTTTCATGTTCTTCAATTTTTTTTTTCTAGTTTCCAATCCATAGAAAAAAAAATCAAAACTTGTTTGTGTGCTGATCAACACCCAAATCAGTTTTTTGTTTCTTTTGTTGGTATTTAGTTGAACTTCCGAGTAAAAAGGAAAAAGAAATGAAATTTTAGAAAAAAAAAATTCCCAGCAACATACAAGTTCATTTTTGAGTAAAAAAAAAAAAAATCTCAATTTCAAAAGTATCCACTCCGAAATTCAAGAAAAAACTTCTCTCTTTTCTGAATTCATCTATAGCATTTCATTCAAATTCAAATTCCTACTTCTTGAGTCATTTTAGATCACTTTCCTTACTCAATTTTTGTTTTGACTCCACAATGGTTAAAATCTTGATTGAGATCGAATTAATTCTTTGAACAAGAAAGCATTGAGTGGAAAAAGACAGAGTGGTGAGATTAATAGAGGAAAAAACCAATTTGAGTGATAGATGAGCGTATACACGTGAGGCAAATATCAAAATAGATTTACGATGTCTAACAGGGATGTTCTACTTCAAATGAGAAGGACAATCAATTCAACATGTTGAATGAGGTGATACGATGGTTCGAAAGGTTGTTTGAGGATGTGAGAGACATATTTGATATACAAGATACATTGCTTGTTACTTTACATCGGGAACAGTCTAAAGAAATTCCTAACGCAATGAGGCAAGGAAGGTGGGACAATAGAGCGAAATATGCTGGTGATTGGGAAGCGGATAACGATATTAATGAGGATACATTGATGGATGTCGAGTTAGGGAGAATGAGAGATAGAGGAGCTAGACATGAAAGGAGGGCTAGAGATCTTGTTGGATATGGTATTGATAAAAGTATAGGCAACATCAAGATGACAATTCCTTCATTCAAAGGAAGGAATGACCCGGATACATACTTGGAGGGGAAAAAGAAAGTGGAATTGATATTTGTTGCCACAACTACTTGGAGGAAAAGAAAGTAAAGATTGCGGTATGCTATTATTTAGTGGGATCAAGTAATAACATCCAGGATGAGGAACCATGAAAGGCCTACTAATACTTGGGAAGAATTGAATGCTATCATGAGAAAGAGGTTTATGCCTAATCATTATATCGAGACCTTCATATAAAATTGCAAAGCCTTTACCAATGTTCTAGGATTGTGGATGATTATCACAAGGAGATGGAGATTACGATGATTAGAGCAAATGTTGAGGAGGATAGGGAGGCCACCATGGCCCTGTTTTTTAATGGTTTGAATAGGGATATAGATCATGTCGTAGAATTGAAACATTATGTGGAGTTGAAAGACATGTTACATGTAGCAATGAATGTGGAAAGACAATTGAAGAGGAATAGGACAACTAGATATTCATCGGGTTCTTCGGGTTCTAACTCTTCTTGGAAGCCGAAGTGGGATAACAATAAAGTTGATGGGGTTTTTTTAAAAAGTAGGACTGAGCTACCGAAGGGAAATGAGAAAGTTGCTAGCAAAGCTACACCCAAGGTGGATTCCCAACTATCTAGGAATCAGGATATCAAGAGCTTTAGGTGCTTGGGATCGGGACACTTTGCTTCTCAATGTCCAAACTACGATGAATTGGGCAACAATGGGGTTGTGGTTAGTGATAGTGAGGGTGAATATGATAACATGCCAGATTTGGAAGATGCTATCAATGGTGATGAAGTGGAGTATGTCGTGGGAGAGATATTGGTCACACGACGGGTTCTTAGTACTCAAATCAAAGTGGATGACTTGGAGTAAGAAAGGGAGAACATATTTCATACATGATGCCATGTCAATGACAAGGTATGTAGTATGATTATGATGGAGGTAGTTGTACCAATGTGGCTAGCACAACAGTTGTTGAAAAATTGGGATTAACTATGCTAAAACATCCTAGGCCTTACAAATTGCAATGGTTGAATGAATGTGGAGAGGTTAAGGTGAATAGGAGAGTGTAGGTGAGTTTCTCGATCAGGAGGTATCATGAGGAAGTGATGTGTGATGTAGTTCCTATGCATGCCGGGCATATTTTGTTGGAGTGGCCATGATAATATGATAGGAAAGTGATTCATGACGGGTACAAAAATAGGTACAGTTTTATAAGGAGGGGAAATCTATAACTCTTGCACCGTTGACACCACAACAAGTGTATGAAATCAAATCAAGTTGAAAAGTGAGGAAGAAAAATGGTTGAAAGTAAAAGGGAGTGAATAAAAGAGAAAATAGTGAGGTGGCTAAAAGTAAAAAAAAAAAAAGAGTAGATCCACATTAGGGAAAAGAAAAAGAGTCTTGCGAGAGGAGAGAAAAGTCAAAAGTGAATTCTTTGTAAAAGGGAGTGAGTTGAAGAGACTAATAGTTGAGAACCGACTTATGGTCTTGTTGGTATGTAAGGAGTCATTCTAGAAGCTTGAGGAATCTAATACACCCCTCCCTAATTTGGATGCTTCTTTATTGCAGGAATTCGAATACGTGTTTCCGAAAGACATGCCTAGTGGGCTACCACCCATTCGAGGCATTGAACATCAAATTGATTTCATACCTGGAGCTGTCATTCCAAACATGTCGGCTTATTGGAGTAATCCCGAGGAGACTAAGAAACTTCAGAGGCAAGTGGAAGATTTGATGAGTGAGGGGTATGTGAGGGAGAGTATGAGTCCATGTGTGGTGCCAGTGCTACTTGTGCCAAAGAAAGATGGAACCTAGAGGATGTGTGTCGACGGTAGGGCCATCAACAATATAACTGTAAAGTATCGTCATCATATTCCTATGTTAGATGATATGTTAGACGAATTACATGAATCATATGCATATTTAGTAAAATTTATCTTAAAAGTGGTCATCAAATTAGGATGAGGGAAGGAAATGAATGGAAAACTGCTATTAAAACTAAATATGGGTTGTATGAGTGGTTAGTCATGCCATTTGTACTTATTAATGTGCCTAGCACATTTATGAGATTAATTAATCATATTTTGCGTACATTCATAGGTTTCGTAGTAGTTTATTTTTATGACATTTTGGTATAAAGTAGGATCTAAATGAAAATATAGGGGCATTTGAGATGTGTGCTTGTGGTTTTAAGACAAGAAAAACTTTATGCTAAATTTAAAAAGTGCACAATTTGCATGGAAAAAGTTGTTTTTCTTGGTTATGTCATTAGTGCTAAGGGTATTGAAGTGTATGAGGAGAAAATCAAAGCTATCAAGGAGTGGCTAACACCTAAAAGCATAATCGAGGTAAGAAGCTTCCACGGATTAGCTAACTTTTATAAGCATTTTGTCAAAGACCTTAGCATAATTGTCACATCACTCACAAAAAATGTTTTTAATACTATTAAAGATAGGTTGTGTACCACGCCGATTTTATCATTACCTAACTTACAACAATGCTTTTGAGATTGAGTGTGATGTCTCAAGAATAAGTATTGAAGCTGTCTTAATACAAGAATGAAGACCAATAGCTTACTTTAGTGAAAAGCTAAGTGAAGCAGCTCTCAATTATCCTACATATGACAAGAAGTTGTATGAACTTGTTCGAGTTTTGGAGACATGGCAGCACTACCTGTGGTTGAAGGAGCTCATGATTTACACCGACCATGAGTGCTTGAAGCACTTAAGGGGTCAAGGCAAGCTAAACAAGAGACATACAAGATGGATGGAGTTCATCGTTATATTTCCATATGTTATTCGGTACAAACAAGGTAAAAAATGTGGTAAAGGATGCGTTGTCAAGGAGGTACATACTTCTAACGTCTTTAGGTCTAAATTACTATTATTTGAATATGTTAAGGACATGTATGCTAATGATTCAGATTTTTCTAATATATACGAATCATGTGATAAGGGTGCTATGAATAGATTCTTTAGGCATGATGGATATTTATTTAGGAAAAATAAGCTATGTGTTCCTAAATGTTCAATGAAAGAATTATTAGTACGTAAGGCACATAGTGGTGGTCTAATGGGTCATTTTAGGGGTGAATAAGACCTTAGAGATGCTAAGTAAACATTTTTATTGGCCTAAGATTAAGGTTGACATCGATCGGGTTTGTAGTAGATGCACCACTTGCAAAATGGGAAAATCTAAGGTTTTACAACAGGGTTTATATATGCCATTACCTGTTCCAAGTGAACATTGGGTTGATTTGTCTTTGAATTTGGTATTGGATTTACCTAGGACTAAGAAATGAAAAGATTCTATTTTTGTGGTGCTAAATAAATTTAGTAAGATGGCACATTTCATTTCATGTCATAAAACCGATTATGCCACCAATATAGCGGATCTCTTCTTTAAGGAAGTAGTGTGCTTGCATGGAATTCCTAGAAGTATTGTATCGTATAAAGATGTTAAATTCCTTAGTCATTTGTGGAGAATTTTGTGGAATAATTTAAGAACCAAGTTATTGTTTTCTACTACTTGTCACCTACAAACTGATGGACAAACTGAGGTAGTTAATAGAACTATGATACAACTGTTACGCACAATAGTTCATAAGAATTTGAAGAGTTGGGGTAGTGTTTACCATTTATGGAGTTTGCATATAATAGGGTCACGCATTCTACTACTTCTTACTCGCCTTTTGAAATTGTATATGGTTTTAATTTACTAATACCTTTGGATTTAATTCATTTACATGTGAATAAAAGGGGTAGTTTAGATGGGAAGAATAAGGCCGACTTGGTGAAAAGCCTCCATGAAAAGGTAAGGTTGAAAATTGAGAAGAAAAATGAACATTATGCTTCCCAAGCAAACAAGGGTCGAAAGCACGTTACATTTGAATCAAGAGATTGGGTTTTCGTGCACTTGAGGAAACATCGTTTTTCATAACAACGAAAGTCGAAGTTACACCCACGGAGAGATGGTCCATTCCAAGTCCTTGAAAAGATCTATGAAAATGCCTACAAATTAGATCTTCTTGGTGAGTATAATGTTTCAGCTACTTTTAACATCTATGATCTTTCTCTCTTTGATGCAGGTACAGATTCGAGGTCGAATCATTTCGAAGAGGGAGTGGATGATGTGATCCATGATACGAGAGTAAGTCTCGACAAGGATCCATTCATCGTTGAGGGAGGACCGATGACTAGATTGCGAGCAAAGCGAGTCAAGGAAGTTATGAGATTGCTTGTTCAAGTTACAGTTGACGAAATGTCCATCACAACAAGTAAGATTACAAGTTTCATGTTGGGCTTGAAAGAAGAAACCAAATGGATCAACTTGAATTAAGTCACGAAAGGAGGGAATGGTCGGGTTAACTATGAGACCAAGCTATGCGATCTCATAGCTTATTGTAGAATTTCGGTGGTAGTTCAAATTTGGTCTATGCGACCGCATGTAATAATACTATGCGACCGCATAGTAGTTTTCAAGACGCGAATTTCCTAATTATGTAGAATTCTATTTTTTGGTATCTTTTGTAATCATTTAGAATTTAAATTCCAATTTTAGCTAGGTTTTATGATTTCCCTATATATAGGACTTATTATATTCATTGAAAACACACAATTATTGAGATTATTATCGTGAGGTTAATTTGTTTTCTTCTCATTCTTCATTGTTTTAATTTTGAACTTATCAAGAATTAAATTATTGTGGCGTTCCCAAAATTCAAGTAAGGTTCATAAGTTTTATGATCACATGTCAAGATATTTTTAGCGATTTCTTGATTCTTAGTTCAATAATTTATTGGGTCGAGCTTTTCAAACGTTAATTATTGGAGTGGTAGAAGATATGCTCATTAAAGTTTGAGTTACTTCTTTTCAGCTGATTTCATCATTCTTGATATAGATGTTCAACATATGCCATTAATTTTGGGGCAACAATTCTTAGAAACTGCACAAGAACTAATGAATTTTGAAAAATGTAAGTTAATCTAGAGGGTGGAAGAAAAACAACAAAGTACCATGAATGTTCCACACCAACAATCACTTGACAGTGAGGAGTGCAAAATGATAGACCATTTGGAAAGTCATGAGAATAAGAAAGAAGAAGGTGGATTGATTTGGTGGGACAATAATAGAAATCTTATAATTCGGAGGCCTAAAGATGAATTAATGAACAACTGTTAGTGCAACCGATGCAAGGCTGAAAACTCTTTTTTCAAGCCACCATGAGTAGCCAAAACATCAAACCAAGCTAATGGCTATAAACAAGTGCTTATTGAGAGGTAACCCAATTTTTTTCCTTTTATTTATTTTGCTTTTTAGATAATGGATTAGAAATTCTTATTCCCTTTAGTAGTATAGCGTAGGCATCTTCATTCCTATATCTTCCTTTAAGATATGTTAGAGTTTATTGTAAATTGTTCCATATTATGATTGATTTTTACTATTTTGAAGGAATATACACGTGTATACATTGGATAAGGGAAACGATATAGCAAGTGATCCAATACTTTTATATCAATCCATCCATCACCTTCAAATCTATATTAAGGGTACTTGGTTCTCTTCTTAACCCTTACTTTTTATATGTTACTTATTATATTTTTTAGACTTTGAGAATAATGTCTGTTATAAATTTGGGAGTGAAAAAAAATTGAGTTTTTTTTTTCTGTTTTTGCTATTTTGTGTGAAAAAAATAAAAAATAAATCTTGAAAAATAAAAAATAAAAATATTTTTGCCTTTATTATTGCTTTTGGGTGCTTGTGCGAGTTAAACAAATTTTCTTGCTATGATGCATATATTTGGAATAAATTAAAATTGTGGAACAATTATTTGGGGTTGATTTATTCTTATTCATATGAAATTTGATATTTTTATGCACAAAATTTATAATTTGCATCATAAAAGATTAGTTTGACTCAAAATTTGAATATGTTAAAAATAATGGACTTTAGAAGTTAAATCCAAATAAACATTAAAATAGTTTGAGGTAATTGAGTTGTTGTATGAAGACATTAAGATAAATGTGAATTTCATGCGTGTTAAATTTTATGTGAATTGTTTAAGGTCAATAAGATGAAAATTAAATTAAAATCTTGAGAATGAGTGTTTAATAAAGAGCATTGCATTAATCATTGCATGAAAAAAGAAAAAGAAAGATCATTGTGTTATATCTCTTCGTAGTCTTTATAACTCGAGTTATTAAAATTCAAAGGGTATCTAAAACCTGGTGCCTTATAGCCATCTAACTTGGGAGTTATCGATCGAAAGTTCACTATGATGGTCATTTAAAAAATTTAATTGAGAGAAGTCTCACATAAGATCAAAAAAAAGAAAGAAAGAAATAAATAAAAATGGGTAATACATATATTGATTAAGTCACAAATACTTGTTTATGAGATTAAACATTTGATAAGGGGTTATTAGCCTAGTTATTTTTGGAAGTTGAAGCAATAAAAAATAAGGATAATTCTCATTTGTTGATGTGTTAAGCTGTAATATGTAAAATCTAACCAAATTAGATAGGGTGATGATTATTATTAAATGATAATTCATCCTTAGATCACACCTAGGGAAAATCGTAAAAAGAAGTTTGGGAGTGTGAATATTACGAGTGAAGAAATGAAATATTTGACCATTGTGATCGAAATTTAAATCACTTTATGAAATTATGATACCTTACATGAATTTTCACACACACATCGATTTTGCATTTGATAAGTAGGAATTAAATTTAGCACTATGATTTTAAAGTTGTTTATATTTTTAATGCAAAAATTTCAATCATGAGACCCATGGGAGATTATCTAACCATGTGTTTTTGTGTTTAAGTTTAATTATAATTTTGTTTGAGAACAAACAATTATTCAATTTGGGGGTGTTTGATAAGAGTATTTTGTGTACTTATTTGGGACTTTAAACTAAAATATTTATTATTAAGTTGGATAAATTATAGCTTAATTATGTTTTAATTATTTTTGGTAGTAAACTCGAGGAAAATTAGGATAATTGGAATAAATGAATAAAAAACGGTGAAAAAAATGAAGAAAACCATAAAGTTCGGCACTTCCAATGGTTCATTCACACGTAATATTGATAATTGCAAATTTATTGAATTTAATTGGATGAAAGTGGAAATTTAAAGATCAAAATCATTAACAAAAAAATGATTCAACCCTTTTTTGGGGTCCATTAAAATAAAATTTTGGAGACAAATATATTTTTAAATAGTGATTTCTTAAAGAATGTTTTTTTTTAAAAAAAGGGGAAAATTTATGTGTTTACATGTAATGTTAATTTATTTGAGAATCAATAGTTGAAAAAAACAATGAGAGAAAAATGTAATTTTTTTAGAGTAGAGCCTAAACAGAGGCTCAAACTGCACATTGGAGAAAATTGGGGACTCAATTGCACAAACTCAAAGAGTTATTATAGCACGCACATGGCTCAAAGACCGACGTGTATGTGAGATAGTGGCGAATCCAAGAATTTTATTCAGCTAAGGTGGTCGACGGTCGTCAACCGTCAACGACCGCAATAGATCATTTACGAAATACGAGAGAGAGAGAGAGAGATAGAGAGAGAGAGAGAGATTAATGACTACGAGAAGAATAATATAATAAATTATCACTCAAATTGCAGTACTAAATCTATAAATCATCCATCAATATATATAAATCACAAATCATCAATACGATACAACCTTGCTCAATAACTATAAACTTAAACAACTACATTCTACAGGGTCTCATATTTTGAAAACGTTGTAATTTGCTTCATTCTCAATTTTTTCAAAAATCTATTTCTCTATGTGAACCACCAAATTGTCTTTCAGCTAGTCATTTCTCATTTTATTGCGCAAGACACTCTTGATTAGATTCATAGCAAGCAATACACTTTCAACACTTGCAGTTGCCACATGTAATATCAAAACTAAGGTGATCATCCTATAAACCAATGGAAAATAACAAGAACTTCCTATTTCGACCAACTTCTAAGCTACACAAGATGGGTTACTGAGGTCAAAAAAACCTTTGTCCATTCTCACAAGCATAAGAAACTTGTCAAGTTAAGGTTGAACTAGTAATGCTCTTTAGTATTGAAATCCAAAGGATAGAACTGAGCAAGACGTAACAATTTAGCCGTATCAAAAGGTACAAAGGAATCTTTAGGACTTAAACACGAAATGCAAGTAAAAAAACTCAGTAGTTGTCTCTGGAAAACGATCTTTCAACTTTTGCAAGATAGAATCTATTATATGACAATACAAATCAACATAAAAGTGATGATAATAAGTAACCTGCTATGCTGAGCGCCTAGGTCGACCTTTCAATATTACAATATCCTCCATATTGGGCACTAAAATATGTCTATCAAAATAAAACTCAATCATCCTACTCAAAAAATCATTACAACCATTGTCTCTCATGTTCTGCAATACACACTCACACAAATTCAATAACCTCATAGCATTTTAAATATCCCGATCCTTCTTCTGTAAGGCTTGTGCAAGGTCGTCTGTAATTGCAAGAATTTTAAACAAAGTGAAGACTGAACACAAACTCAAAATCTTGCATAGTGTTCCTTTGTCTTATTGCCATTGATCTCTGATCTGAATTTATTACATCTTCTATTATATTCTCAAGAACATCTATGATAATATTAAATATATTAATAACACTAGTAATTGTCAGTAGATATGAGCCCCATCTAGTATCACCTGGGTGTGTCAAACTCAATTCTTGAAACTTACCACTTCCATCGCAAAGTTCCCCAATATTAAGCTTCTCCAGAATATCAAAATGATAGCTTGCTCGAAGAGCATCCATACACTTACATAATGCACCAACCAAATTCACAATAATAGCAAGCTTGTTAAATAAATCACCAAACATATCACTCCTACGTGCCACAGAAACAACTGCCAACTGAAATTGATGAGCAAAGCAATGAACGTACATAGTATATGGGTTCTCTCTTAAAATTAAAGCTTTCAAGTCATTAAACTCACCGACATATTGCTTGCTCCATCATAACATTGACCTCTCAAGCTAGATATGCTCAACCTATATATAGAAAACAACACGCATCAATGACATCTTTCAGTGATTGAGAACAAGTAACATTAAAAACACTCCTTCACTTGCCCACCTTTTTCAACAAACCTCAAAAAAACTGTCATTTGTTTTTTTTTATAGAATTATCACGAGCCTCATCAATCAAAATTGAAAACAAAGAATAACCCATCTCATTGATAATAGCCCTTGTTGTCTCTAAGGCACAACAATTAACTAAGTCCTTTTGGATGTTTGATGAAGTCATTTGGTCATTTCCAAGAGCATTACTGAATACTAGTTTAACTTCTTCACAACAAGCATCATACCAGTCTAATAGCTCAATTATATCTCTCTATTAATAAACTCTTTTGACTCATCATGGCCACAAAATGTCAATCCTTGCATCAAGAGGAATCTTGTACAATCTAGCACCGCAGTCAACCTCGTCCTATAACTTATTTGTTGACTACTACTTTGGCTAGAAATAACGTAGGAAATACTCTGCTTCTGATTCATCAAGTTGGTACACCTTGTAAAAGCTTCATTATGAGCACTATCAAAGAGACCGACATGATCTTTCAATGTCTTTTTGTGCTTCCAATCCCTAAATTGGCTAGAAATAACGTAGGAGATACTTTTCTTTTGATTCATCAAGTTGGTAAACTTTGTGAAAGATTGATTATGAGTACTATCAAAGAGACCGATATGATCTTTAAATGACTTTTGTGCTTCCAATCCCTAAAGTCAGTCTCAGTAAATATATGCCTATCCCCTTGAAACATCTCATCCTTTTCTACATTGTACTCCAACCAGTCAAAGTTAGTGAACCATTCTTTTTCGAAAACACCTATTATCACTTCCCATCAGTCTTCTTGAAAGGTTATGTCCATGTGGTTGACAAGGACCTTTCTCTAAGTAATTTCCCGTCGGTCTTTTTGGAAAGTCATGTCAGTGTGGTTGACAAGGACCTTTCTCTAAGTTTGATATACTAACATCATCTCCGATGTTAGGATCATATGGCTCAATAGGGAGACATTTCCCTGAATCAGATACAAGATCATCAATATTGAATTGAGCCCCAAGACTTTTTCATGTTATTTAACACATCGTATACTCGACTAGAAGTAGTGGCGGAATTAGATGCACCACTAGAACTGTAAGAAACAAGTATGGACTTTCATTTCAGTTGAAAAACTCGTTCCAAAATCTAAAATTGCAAAATGCCCCAATTTATTTTTCAATTACAATTGAGAAAAAAAAAACAAAGTACACATTGTTGAATTAAGCCCAACGTATTCTCAATTGATTTTTTTTTCACTTATCCTAATTCCCTAAACAAAAGTTCACAAATTACAAATCAAAACTCATAAATGATAAATTACAATTCATAATTCAATGATAGTCAATATAAATTATTTATCCCAAATCACAAATTCACAGATTCACAAATCACAATTCTCATTTTAATGCCAAATTGCCAATTAACTCATAGAACATAAATCATAATTCTTAAGTAAAGATAGTCATAACTTATAAATAAAAAAGAATACGAAAAAAAAAGTCAGAAAGACTCATGGGCTCACTTTCACTTGAAGGGAATTTTAAAAATTCTGAGTTCCGACCTTTCAAAACTCAAGTNCAAATTGCCAATTAACTCATAGAACATAAATCATAATTCTTAAGTAAAGATAGTCATAACTTATAAATAAAAAAGAATACGAAAAAAAAAGTCAGAAAGACTCATGGGCTCACTTTCACTTGAAGGGAATTTTAAAAATTCTGAGTTCCGACCTTTCAAAACTCAAGTAGTTCGATCCAATGACCCATCGACGTCATCCAGCACTAGTACAGCAAGCTGCAACAGGCCAAGAAGTGGAGGCATCACCGGGAACGGACAGTGTCAGTGGAATTGATTTGTGACATAGATGTTAAGAATAATATTTACCACTTGTGCAATCATTTTGATAATATAAAATTTAATGCATTCTAATCATTTGAATTCGAGTCAGGAACAGATTTGGATCATGATTATGATAGGATTAATTATCTTTGGAAAGACTAGATTAAAAATCAATGATTGAAATAGATAATGATAAGGGGGCTTAAAATTAAATACAATGATTCATAAATTGATAAAAACCAAACTTTTACAATTTTTTTTAAATTCATTTAGCATAAATCAAATCAAACTCTCTTTTGTTTACATAATTTGAATTCCATAAGAAATTAGTAAATTTGAATTGAATTTATTTCATGTGGGACGATAACTCTTAACTTATCAATTTTATTACTTGTTAACGATTCCGTAAGTTTGCGGGTTT
>CAIGRP010089231.1:0-12088 GCA_903798385.1 Fraxinus cuspidata
GGTCCACCCTCCATTTCTATACATACATATGCTTATATTCGTGTTTTCCATATTTATAGTGTTTTTGTGTATAATGCGGATGTGCGAGTCTAAGAAAATTTGATGATTTTAAGTAGTAATTTGGTGGAGCGTTTGTATGAGGAAGTTTAAGAAAAAGGTAAAAAAATCGGAAGATGGGACTCGATAACCAAAAGAATGAACTTTATAAGAGTTTCATTCTGAATTCTATGTGGATGAACTTCATGGTTAAAGAAATCTTGAATCTTGTTTAGGAAGGATCGGTCTATTCAGCTGGGAATTTTTTTTTTTTTAATTTACATAATCCTGATTATTTGAATTACAGGAGAGAATCGTTCAAGAGTGCCATTAGTATTTTTATTATTGAATTAGTTTATTAAGCTACGCCAGCATTTCTCTTTCAGTTCCTTGTTCTTCATGGCTTTCTAGTGAGAGANTTATTACAATGAATTCGGTTGATTGATATTTAGGCTAAATTTGGCTCATGAATAAAACAGTAAGTAAATGCACGCACAAAGACAACTACAAGAGACATTTGTTAATTCATGCATTTAATTATTTTCTTTTCTTTTTCCATTATGTTCAAAATGTTTTTATAGTTGGCATGTGCTCAGTTAGATAGGAGAAGGAGATGAAAATTAGTTTTCACTGATTTCACTTTTCCCTTCCACCGTCCTCCATGAAATCCTAGACCCAAACAGAGCACAAAGCATGTAAAGGGTGATATAATTTCTGAAAGCATTTAACATGGTAGCCATGTTTGTGATTGCAAAATGCATTGGTCAATAGAGTCCTCTCTAGCCCAAAACGAGCTAATAAATCCAGATTGTGTATTTAGGACACATCTACAACTGTTCCTGACCTTTCTTTTGGTTCTTCTGTGTACTTTCAAAAGAAACCTAAAGAAGATATTATCTTTGAATTTTCACTTAAGCACTCTGATTACTGGAATCCTACTGAGTTCAAGAATAAAAGCTAATTAAAAACTCGTTTTTCATTCTTAGTGATCCATCAATATCTAGGATTCCTTAATTGCCCATTATTTTCTACTGGATTATTTCTTGTCATTTTTTGCTTTGCTGTGAGCGTGCTTAGTTTTTTTAGCAATGGCTTTTCTTTAATTCTATTTAGGTGCAATGCCGATCATAGATTAATCATACCGTTTAGCTGTAGGATACCTTCTCCGATATGTATGCAAATAGTTAACTGGAAGTGTAACTTGTGATTTGCTCCATTGACATTTTCTATTGCTCTTTTCAGGTTTCGAGAAGAGAAAGAAACTAACACTGATGGTCATACCTAGCATCTTTATACCAGAAGACTGGTCCTTCACTTTTTATGAGGGACTTAACAGGCACCCAGATTCTATTTTCAAGGACAAGACAGTTGCTGAACTTGGTTGTGGCAATGGATGGATATCCATTGCAATTGCTGAAAAGTGGTCACCTTTAAAGGTCCCTGGTTCCTAAAACCCCTAAATGTAGTCTTATTTAAATGTCATTATCTTTCTACTTGTACCTCGATCTTTGGTTTTGTTGAAGACTGAAAATGAGGCATCTAAATGTGCCCAAATATCATTTTGCAGGTTTATGGGCTCGATATTAATCCAAGAGCAATAAAAATTTCATGGATAAATCTGTATTTAAATGCTTTGGACGACAGTGGCCAGCCAATTTACGATGGGGAGAAAAAAACTTTACTTGACAGGGTTGAGTTTCATGAGTCCGATCTTCTATCTTACTGCAGGGATAATCACATAGAACTTGAACGAATTGTTGGATGCATACCACAGGTGTGAAATATTTATTCCGAGTATTTGCTAAAGAGCATCATTTCTGTGTGACTAATGCTCTTAATGCATTTTGGGTCATCCAAAATTTTTTGACGGAATCTTCTCACATATGTATTTCCCCATTTCTTTTCCTTGCAGATTCTTAACCCTAATCCCGATGCAATGTCCAAAATGATCACAGAAAATGCAAGCGAAGAATTTCTACATTCTCTAAGCAACTATTGTGCTATCCAGGTTATTTGATAAATCTGTTCTGCCGTTGTTATTTGGTGTATAATTTCAACTTAACACGTTAGCATTTGAAGTCCTCATGCCCAAGTATAAAGGTTGTTTCCTTTATATTGTAATAGGATACTTTAAGAGCTACTAGAGGATCCAGCCTTATATTGTCTCTGATGTTCTGTGCAATAAAATGCTGCAAGGCCCTTTTATTTAGATTGTGTTATGAAAATTTAGAAATTTGTAACTAACATTTATTCTTGTTCGCAGCATTGAAATTGGTTATATTAGTAATTCTTTTTGAAATATTTATATTAGTACTTTTGATATGCTTTGACTTATAACGATTGCATTCTAGAACCTGAATATTCTAGATTCCAGCAAACCAACTAAATGAGTTTTTGGTCAAAACAACTACCTCTTTTGAGAAGAAAATTTGTGTAGATGGAGCTGAAAATCGAAAGATCAGTCTAATCTTAGAAGTTGCATCTTATCATGGGTATGTCACATTCAATCTTTCATTGTAGGTGCTTTATGCATAACTATTTTCTATATATAACTGTTGTAACTGCCATAATTAAGAAGAGTTGCCCTTTTCATTTTACTCCAGCAGTTTGAATTCAAGATTTTACTGTGTATTTCCTGCTGAAATATTTGTTTGTTAGCATTCACATTTATTTCATCGTGCAACCAAGCACACTGCTGCAGAGGTTTCCACGGATCTGCTCAAACTGTATTTAAACACATTATCTGGATAATGTCTATTCCTAAGCAGAAGAGTTGATTTTACTGATCTATTTTATTATGTTCAGGGCTTTGTGGAGGACCAGTTCGGCCTGGGGCTCATTGCACGGGCTGTTGAAGAAGGAATTTCTGTAATAAAACCTTTGGGAATTATGATCTTTAATATGGGAGGTCGCCCAGGACAAGCTGTATGTGAACGTTTGTTTGAGCGCCGTGGTCTCCGTATTAACAAGCTTTGGCAGACTAAAATTCTTCAGGTTGCTACATTAACTTTATCGCAATATTTATATCCATAGAAGTGCAGACAATTAGAGAGCTCTTCTTGCAGGCTGCTGACACGGATATTTCAGCTTTAGTTGAAATTGAAAAGAACAGTCCACATCGTTTTGAGTTTTTCATGGGGCTTGTTGGCGACCAGCCAATCTGTGCCCGAACAGCGTGGGCCTATGCTAAAGCCGGGGGCCGTATTTCTCATGCTCTATCAGTGTACAGTTGTCAACTTCGTCAACCTAACCAGGTACGATTTATTTATGAATGTTTAGGTTCATACAGAATATCATGATTGTGGTGATAATATTCAGTAGCGAAAATGAGCATAATACTCATTAACTTCTCTGACAGGTAAAGAATATTTTCGAATTTCTCAGAAATGGATTCGATGATATCAGCAGCTCCTTAGATTTATCCTTTGAAGATGATTCTGTTGCCGACGAGAAGATTCCATTCCTTGCTCATCTCACTAATGTTTTAAAAGAGATTTCCTTTTTTCCTTACGAGCAACCTGCTGGAAGCAGACGATTCCGCAGTCTCATCTCTGCCTTTATGAGAACATACCACCGTATTCCACTAACTGCAGATGTAAGGAAATTACTGTATCTCTTAGTTGTAGTATAATATTCCTTTTAATGTCATTCAAGTTGCATAAATAGATCGCTGCTGTTTTAGTTGTTCAAAATTTATGCAGCTTTTTCTGTACTTTATATTGGAACGTCTCCAAGACTAATAATTTAGACTCATTTACATGACATGCATCTATGGGGAATAGCAACAACTCTCTAAATATGTCGTGTCCTGTGCGTGTGTGGACCAATTCAAGTGGAAAAAATGCTAAATTCTGCCTTCTAAAAATGATGAAGTCTCTAAAGCATCTGATTAGTATACTTGCCCAATTTTCCAGTGACGGTCATTCTTTTATCAGCCATTGTCTGGTGCTTAGTGATTTTTGTGATGAGTAAATAAAATGGTTCAAATTAAATAAAGATATTGCACGAATGTTGCCAAATTTGTAGATCTGCAACCCTGGTGCTTTTGTGAATTCTGTAGTCAAAAGCCACTCGTGTCAAAAGAAGAGAAGGAGAGGCTTTTGTTATCTTCAGCTGTCATAACTTGCAAGGTAGTGGCAGTGAGTGGAGATCAAGTTGAACCTGTGATTGTTGAAACCTCACAACCATAAACTAAATCATTTACTGGGAGGGAAGGGGATGACCACAGCGGCCTCGAGAATGGGGTCAAAGAGGGTCACAAAGTACATGGCTTATGTCTCTTCTTAGAAAACAATTAACAAATGCATACTTATGGTCACTGGCAAAGAGAGATCTGAATGTGGTTAGTTTTGTATTGCCAAAACTCGTAAAGACATTTTGTAAGCTATTTTTATAGTAAATTTGTAATGATGTGAAATTATACTCAATTTAAATTATTCTTTTAATCTTCTAAATTCCAAATTTGTTTCATTGAGTTCCTGATACAAGCATTTGTTCTTGCCAAATGCCAAATATATTGTTTCGTTCTCGTGAATTGCTTTAGAAGTTTTCCTTCTGTTGAAAACCAGGATCTCAACGGCTAATGTGTTTAAGACGCTTTTTGATAATTTTTCTGACTTATGGGAGTTATTTAAAGATCTCTTCAATTAGGCTTAAGCTGGCTGACCTTTTCTACAAGAAACTAATATAGTTGGGCCTGAACTTTCATCTTATGAGAGGAATAGATAAAAACTCGTGAATGCACTCTCACACCAAACATATTGAAATATACCGCTTTCCTTCCTCTAGAAAGACTCTACTGGGGAATTCACCATTTGATGGGTGCATACTGCTTTATCGTTCTCTCATCTTTTGTAATTGACTACCTACCCAACACACCAAAACAAAAGTAAAAATAAATTAAAATTTGTCCTTCACTTTGGCGTTTAAGGGATGCTTCATGTTCTCTATTTTAAAGTTATATTTGTCTGCATATCTAATTTCATATTTCATTTTTCATTATGGCTAGAACATTGTTGTATTTCCTTCAAGGACTGTTGCAATTGAAAGTGCCCTACGCTTGTTATCACCGCGACTTGCCATTGTTGACGAACAATTGATCCGGCATCTACCTAGGCAATGGTTAACATCACTAAGCATTGAGGTACGGTGCTTGGAAGTCATTTGGATATGCAATCTATTATTTCTGTTGTTTTTCATTTTACGCTTATTTATAATTGCTTACAAGTTACATTAAGAAGTCATCTTCTGTTCTTCTGAGAGTTTGCTTACATCTATAAATTTGAGGCAGCATCTAAAGTCACGTTAAAAAATAAAACAAAAGCATTGTTTTGTAGAAAACTAGAATAGAAAAATGCATCAAATTGCACTTATTTCTGAGGAGGAGGTTCGTGGCAATTTTCACTACCACAAAGTAAAGGTTGATGAGATTTATCTAGGTAATTCAAACGTGCATTACTGATATTTAATAACTGATTCCACTGGTGAAGAATTCTTTCCTTTGCTTTCTCCTTCTCAGAAAATCTTTTGTTTTCAAATTTTGAATATCTACTTGGAACAGATTATGCTTTATGCGGAAACTTATTATTGATAATGTTAACATTGAGGAATGCGCTCTAGGTCCATTTTGGGGTAATTCAACTTCGAGTTAAGTTGCACATGATCTTGTCCATTAATACACTGATCGAAATGGATAGAATGACATTCATACTGAAATCCACAAGATTTTCCAAAAGTCGGCATCTTACGAAATTTCATCATCTTTAATATCGATTATGTATTGTGGCAAGAACGTCGAAAATTCCATTTCAATAATAGGTGGTGTTACCTAGTGCAGATTCTTCTTTCGATAAGTTTAAAAAATTTGTTTTCCTTTGCAGAAGACCGAAGCTGCAAAAATTTCAGAGGAAGATATCACTGTTATTGAAGCCCCACGCCAATCAGATTTGATGGTAGAGTTGATTAAGAAGTTGAAGCCACTGGTGGTGGTCTCTGGGATAGCTAAATTTGAGTCCGTCACCAGCGCTGCGTTTGAGCATCTTTTAGATACCACCAGAGAAATTGGATGTCGTTTGTTTTTAGATATATCAGATCATTTCGAGCTATCTAGCCTCCCCACTTCTAACGGAGTCCTTAAATATCTTGCTGGAACTACTCTTCCCTCACATGCAGCAATTGTTTGTGGCTTACTGAAAAATCAGGTATCTTTCTTCAAGCATTTTCTAATGGGATTTATTTAGTCTCCATCAGTGATATGCAATTCACTAGTCATGCAAATGTTCAAAAGATGTACCAGTTAAATTTTAACTTATTAGGACTTGTATGCTTATTCAATGCCTGTTACCGTTTTTCTTTGCCCAGGTTTATTCAGATTTGGAAGTAGCTTTTGTTATATCAGAAGAAGCAACAATGTTTAAAGCATTGTCTAAGACCGTGGAACTTTTACAAGGAAATACTGCAATAATCAGTCAGTATTACTATGGTTGTCTTTTCCACGAGCTTCTAGCTTTTCAGCTTGCTGATCGACATCCACCTGCACAGGTTAGCATGTCTTGAAATCAAACACACTGACTATTCATATGGTTGTCAATGTAATAAGATGCCCAGATCATTATTTATTCTGCCATTGGGAGATCGTGGCAAAGAAGAGCATGTAAAAATTTTTGTGACTATACTAAAAAAATTAACTTTTCCATCCTGATGATTAAAAATATCATCAGCGCAGTTTGGCATTCAGTTTATGTTAAAAGTGAGGAATATAGGTTAATCTAGAGACAAGTGGAAATAAGTAACGAAAGAATATATCAATCACATCTCAGTATTATTGCCTTTCGATTTTCAATTTCCATAAAGTCTATAGGTCCTTTATGCTAGGAGCTTCGCCAATTTTGCAATCGTGGTCCTTTATGCAAGATTTGGTCTTTGTGTTCTTATAGCTGAGAGCTCACAAATACTGTTGATCTAGAATGAAAATTTTAAAATCTTTATGATCTTTGCTTTCTAAACTCTTAGTATATGGTATCTACCCCTCTTGTAATGAAAAAATTGATTTACCGTGAAATTAAAAAAAAAAAAAGATTTTACATAAGCTTTTCTGGACAATCTTATTAATTGCTTGATTCCTTGAACCTGCCATCAGAGAGTAGGTGAGAAGGCAAAAGCTAAAGAGGCGATTGGCATTTCTAGTTCTGCTAGCTCAGTCCTCGATTCTGCTGAGTTATCAATTAATGAAACAGACGAATCTCCCCTGATCCATATGGATGTAGATCAAAGTTTTTTGCCCATAACTACACCAGTTAAGGCTGCCATCTTCGAGAGTTTTGCAAGGCAGAATATTGCGGAGTCTGAAATTGATGTTACGGGTGGGATAAAACAATTGGTTCACTTTAGTTATGGGTTTCCGTCTAATGGTAATACGGAGTTCATATATGCAGATTGTCCGCTGGCATTGTTCAATAAGTTGGTACTCTGCTGTGTTCAAGAGGGAGGGACTTTTTGCTTCCCAGCTGGTTCAAATGGGAATTATGTGTCTGCTGCAAAATTTTTAAAAGCAAAGATTATAAACATCCAAACCAATCCAGAAGTCGGATTCAAGTTGACCGAGAAAACTCTTGCACGTTCGTTGGAGAATGTCCATAAACCGTGGATCTACATTTCTGGTCCAACTGTCAATCCAACCGGCTTGGTTTACAGCAACGAAGAGATAAAGACTTTATTGACTGTATGTGCAAAGTTTGGGGCAAGGGTTGTACTAGATACCTCGTTCTCGGGGGTGGAATTTAACTCCAAAGGCTGTGATGGCTTGGATCTAGGCGCTACAATGGAGAAACTTTCCTCTAAAAACCCGGATTTTTGTGTCTCTCTTCTTGGGGGACTATTTTTTAAGATGCTTACCGGCGGGATTAAATTTGGATTTCTTCTTCTAAACCAGCCTTCTCTGGTGGATGCATTCCATAGCTTTGGAGGGTTAAGTAAGCCTCACAGTACTATTAAATACACACTGAAGAAGTTATTGGATCTTCAAGAGGCGAAATCCGGGGACTTATTGAATGCTATTGGAGAGAAGAAAGAACTTTTGGGAAGTAGATACAAACGCTTGAAAGAGGTATGTCTTGCATTTAAGGAACAGTATTCATTTATGTAAGAAACTAATTCTCTCTTGAAAAATACTAATTGTAGATATTCATCCTTCGTTTTCTTTTATGTGAACCTTATGTTTATATCTTATTATGCTGAGACTTGAGCAGTCTGTTATCATCTCCAATGAGTAGTTGTTAATAACTGATAACAACATGTTAGTGTTGAGCTCCTTTTTAAAGTCCTTGTTTGTCCAATTACTTGACATTGAAAGGGCAACTTTATTTACTGCTTGTGACCCTGATTTGACTAAAAGCATGTTGGCCATGCTTTAAAAAAAGTTCCTTTTTCAATAACTTTTTATTTACTTGAAAGTAAAAAAAAAGAAAAAAAGTCTTACTGTGAATATAACTTGCTTATTTTCAACTTTGACCAATAAAATAAAAAAATGTATTTACTTGAAAACTTACTTGTTTACTTGCAGAGTAAACATTTTAAGCTTAGCAAACATGCTCTTCTAATTATTTAAGTTTGTGAAGTTATCTCTGTCTCCGATAAATAACACAATTTATCCTTCTGAATCATGATTCCATCGTCTCTTCTTCCTTCACATCATCTAATGCAAGTTCTTGTGATATGTATATTCAACAGACACTCGAAAAGTGTGGTTGGGAGGTACTAGAAGCTCAAGCCGGTGTGTCAATTTTAGCAAAACCATCTGCTTATCTTGGCAAGAACGTTAAGATCAAGAATGGCGCCAGTAATCGGGAAATCAAGCTTGACGACTCCAATGTTAGAGAAGCCATGCTCCTGAGTACCGGTTTATGCATCAACAGTGCTGCGTGGACTGGAATTCCTGGTTACTGTCGATTCACAATTGCATTGGAAGAAAGTGATTTCGAACGTGCATTAGACTGCATCACTAAGTTCAAGAGCGTTATCGCTAATTGAAATACTATATTCCTATTGTTGCCACTTGATTCATCGTTCTTCACAACTTTGGTGTTGTGAAATAATTTTTCATTAAGCTGCAAATCTGATGCTGCTACATCTTATTGAAAAACATATGCTGTTTTTTCTTCGTGCACGCTCGTGCATTCTATTAACCGTTTGTCGCTTGGTTTGGCTTTTCTATGCCTTCCGAGTTTGAATCTTCTTATGGAACATACTTACGGTGATGGTATATTTCCTTTATTTCTGTCTTTCTATTTGGGAATAGTGATTAGATCCAGTCTTATGTCAGTTAATTATCCCAATGGTCATTGAACTTTGTGTTTTTGATTGGTGGCTCGAGTTTAAGATGTTGAGTTTTAGTCATTAAACTTATCCGAACATTGGACGTTATTCACGGAATAACATCTATTTCAAATCTTTAACGGAATTAACGACATGGTTAACAGAATGCACGAGTGGCACCTCGTCACGAAGTTAACAAATTGTCACTTCTTTAATTGCTCACTAAATTTTGAAAATTGTCTGATTGCTTATTAAGCTTTGAAAAGGTCTTTAACTACTCACTAAAATTCGAGGTGGTCGTATTTTTGCCACTAAATTTATAAAAATGAAATCGACATGTTAGTTAAAAAATGTATACCGCAAGCACACGTCGTATAAAAATAATAAAGTTGACAAAACAAGTTTGGGTTGTCAATTCCATGAGAAATAATTACTCAACTGTGTAATAGTTAAATTTAATTTTTAACATATTTTTCTGTAGAATTTTAAGTTATTTTCATCATTTCAAAAATTCAAATTTATTGTTTATCTCCTTGTTAAAATTAAAATTTGGATTTTGGAAAGAAACACACAATAAATTTAATTATACTAATTTGAATTTTTCACATTAATCAGAGGAAGTGAAGGATGAGAATATGTAACACAATATAATCAAATTCAAAGGTAGAAAGAAAAAAATAAAGAATGTTAAACATAGAATGTAAAATTCCTAACTTAAATTTCAATTCAGAAATAAACCATTCGACTTTCGCATATGTTCATCTCTCAAATTTGACAAAATAATATTATTGTGGAGACACTTATAAATAGTTGATTTTTTTATTTTTTATTTTGGTTTAATTATGGACTTTTAGTGTATAATTTGTTCATAGACCATTTTTATATCTTTTGAATATTTATATTATCATTATTTATCAAACCCTGAAAATTTAATAAATGTGTAAATAATAAGTGAATAGTAAATTTTATGTTTGATGAAATATGAAGGTAAAAAGTATATTTAGGGTGTGTTTGATCCACATTATTTTGGAAGAATGTATT
This sequence comes from Fraxinus cuspidata, assembly GCA_903798385.1. Taxonomy (NCBI): domain Eukaryota; kingdom Viridiplantae; phylum Streptophyta; class Magnoliopsida; order Lamiales; family Oleaceae; genus Fraxinus; species Fraxinus cuspidata. The sequence goes on from CAIGRP010089231.1 coordinate 10,390, forward strand.
CTGGAATAGTAGATTGATAGGGAATTTGTGGTTGAAAAAGAAAGAAAAGTTATTGCTGTGATGGAAAATATTATTTTATTGAAGAATGTGTTGTTGAAAATGAGTAGAAGAATGAGAATGAAAATTTTAATGGGTACCAAACACGGGCTTAATTATAATTTAAGCCAAACATGTTCATCCGATGTTAATGCTCCATTATCCTTTTGGTTTTCAACTTTTCGTGAGCATTCCAGAAGTAGCAAGCATCTTCCACAAGACACCATAATGCATTTTCACCAACCATCAGAACCATCCAGAAAAATACATACATTTCTCTCTTCTTCTTCCTCCTCCCCTATATAAGTCCCATCTCCACTCTTCCATTCCTCAGTTGACACTCAAAGAGAGCTTTTGACTTCTGCTTCAGAGTTCGCAAGAGATGGACAAGGTAAGAGTAATCTTGATGAGCTTTCTCGTATTGGCCATGGCGGCAGCAATTTTACCAACCAAAACTCACGCACTGGTACCCTACACGCGCTCCATATTCGACACGATGTTCCCACCGGAGGACCCTTTCAAGATCCTCGAACAAACCCCTCTTACCATCCCTAAAGGAGACGACGCCCTCGCTTTAGCCCGGGCCGACTGGAAGGAAACGCCCACAGCCCACATAATCTTCCTCGACATTCCCGGAATGAAGAAAGAGGATGTCAGTATAGCGGTGGAGGAGAACCGGGTTTTGCGGGTGAGTGGTGAGCGTAGGACGGAGGAGGAAGTGAAGGACGAGAAGTGGCACAGGGCGGAGAGAACTACCGGGAAGTTTTGGCGCCAGTTCAGGCTGCCGGCGAATGCAGACATGGAGAATATTAAGGCACATTTGGAGAATGGAGTGCTGAGGATTACTGTGCCGAAACTGGCGGAGGAGAAGAAGAAGGAGCCGAGGATGATTAGCATTGCTGAGGAAGGGAATTCCGGTCAGGACATCAAGGCTAACAAAGCTGAGCTGTAGAGAGAAACAATACTGTGTGACTGTCTATTACTGTTTTGTTAACGGAATGTGGTTTGATGCAGAATGTAAGAATAATATGTAATTTTGTTAATGTTGTTTTGAGTGTAAAATTTTCTGTGCTTGAATAAACTGAAGGATGTTGCTCTATTAGATCTTTATAAGCTTGAGCTTGCTCTGAAGTTTTGGTCCATCGGGACCACGCGTGATCTTAATCGAACTAAAATCTCGTGATCGAACTAAAATCTTGACACGCATTGTGATCTTGATTGATGTCGAGGTGAGACAGATTCCTAGCTTGATTAATATCAAAATCAGTTATGATATACTTTTGTGTAATCATCGCAACTCAATTGTGGGCGAGTTTTAGCAAATTTTTGTGTCATTGAGATTTAGTTGCTGTGATAGTTAGCCTAGATGAATTGGTCACTCAATTACTGATGTGGTTGGCCTTAAAATTTTGACCCAGCAGGTATCGTGGTCGGCTTTGAAGATCTGCATTGGCATTATTGACCCCGATGATTGATCTTGACGAATTTGGATGCAGTGGCTTGATTTTGCATTTTGAATAAATACTAGTGCACGCACGTGCGATGCACGTGTTATAGTTTAGTTGGGTAGTTAATAGCGTGGAGTGAATTTTAGTGATTTTATACAAGTCTTCGTCGTAATTGTAAAAAATGAAAAAAATAATTTAATTCATCGCAGAAGTTT